>JAJGRW010000713.1:234397-344736 GCA_025461045.1 Carex parvula
CAATAGTTAAAGTGAAACAAATAACTATTTTGAGGGTGTACATGCAAAAACTATCCTCAATAACATGTTGTCATATATGTGGTATACATAGGGTCTTCATTTTCCTATGCAACCAAATCAGGGAGGGGCTTTCGAGCATTCTGAATCAAGCTCCACTTGAAAATGATGCAATTGCAAGGGGGGACGAATGGTGGGTCAATCTACCTTCAAACCTGAACCAGACCTATTGACGAGAAGTGCACAATTTTGTGAATTTACAAGTTTTAACATATCAACAAACTAGGTGGTAACTTATTATGTGAATTTTTGTTAACTCATAGTGGGTATATTTTGGGTATATTAGCAATGTGCAATTATACAGGGCTGTTATTGTAACGGGTTTTCCATATTTTTTTGGTACAATGTGTGCTGATTATACTATGTTAATGCTTTAAGCATATTAACTGTTTTATGATGTATTTCTCAATGTGTTTTCTATCTATTTGTAAGAGTTGTTTATGTTTATCAATGTCAATGGGAAATGAGGATTGTAAAGGAGTACCGGGTTGGTACATGGAGGATTGTCGAATGAGGGTAGTCTGATATAAAGCCATTCAGGCTAGTATTTCCAGGGATATATCCAAGGAAAAAAGACACCTACCATTCAAATAATAGCGCCAAAATCTGACCATGTGGGGCCCACCTTTGGATATGCTGGGGTGGGTCGCGCGTAAACTTCCTTTGGAAATACTCAAGTGGGTCCCACGTAGATTGCCTTAGAAATACTCGGTTGGGTCCCTTGTTTGATCCCCTTGGAAAAACTTAGGTGGGCTCCACGTATGCTCCCCTTGGAAATAATCCAGACGGTGGCCCAAGTTTGGAAAATTTTTCCATGCACCCTTTTTCCAAGAGCAGTCTCATGGAAAAAGCTAGAAATGAGTATTTAGAATAGAGCTCATGGAAATACTTACTATTCCAACGAGGGTATTTGCGATGGGAGTTTTTCCAAGGGTGGCGCATGGAAATGACGATTTTTGGGCTTTTTCCAAGAGTCATCCCATGAAAAAAGCCATATTTCAGCGCATGAAAAAAGAAAAAATTCTAGTAGTGATCTAACTTTTAGGTACATTTAACTCTTATTATACATACACTTGAAAAAAAAAGTAACTATTTTGACGACTTTTGTTTAACAAAAACTAATAATTTAAGACCGCCAAAAATTTAAATCGTTCTATAAATTATTCAATCAAGAGCACACCAAAATGGTTTAAGAAAAGACATTCAATAAAAGTCTATTTTACAATAGAGGTAAATCATATTTGCAACTAATGTTTGATTTTTCAATATTGCATTAAAAAGACGATATATTTTCAAATAAATTTTAAACCACCTTCATCAGTATGCTTTACTTAATTGTGGCACTAGAGCAAAGATAGAGTGTGATGTGCTCACCAACTCTATCGGATTGTTTCCAAACGAAGAATTCAAACTATTAAATCCATCTACTTCATGAGTGATGCATGTATATGCAAAATTTTGAAGTTTCAAATGTCATTAGTACAAGATCAAGCGCTAACAAAATGATAAAAATTGAATACACACTAGTACAAAAAACACTACTAACCACGGTAAAAAATGGGCTTATACATGGTTTTCCAACCGTGTCTACATGAGTCGTGTACAATAAGGCCGGTAAATTGTACATGGTTCTAGAAACCGTATATAAAAAACACTAATCCTACATGGATTTTTATTAAAAACTGTATATAATTCATAATTTTTTATCGCCGATTTTTTCCGCCAAAACACATCATACACGGTTTTTAAAGTAAAAACTATGTATAAAAACACACCTCCTACATGATTTTTTTAATAACAAATTGTGTATAATTCATAATTAAAAAAAAATCAAGTGAAACCCTAGATCTGAATTCAAATCAAACTCTAGATCTGAATTCAAATTAAACCCTAGATCTAAATACCAAAAACACTTAACCAAATTTAAAAAAAATATAAATTTAAACATAACCCATACCATACCAAAACACTATAACACTATATTTACCAATATATAACAACAATAACAATTATATCACGTATTATTAGTTATATGAATAACATTCTAACTTAAAAAAATGAAAATATAATAATAAAAAAACCTACATCTGAGACTTTATACATTTACATGAATAATGTCTAAGAAAAATATGGTAAAGGACAAAAGAAAATACAAAAATTAGAATGAAAAACTTATCATAAACTTCAACTCAAGTTTTGAGGCTTTTCCCTTTATTTTTTGGGCTGAAAAATCTTGTTCCACCTATAGGAAGTAATTGTTGTAGATCACCTTGCAAGTTTTCTGAAAGTGATCATATGATGAAATCGGACACTCGAGCTCCGAGATACGCCTGTAACCTGTTTGAAGTTTTTTCTTTAGATATCACCTCTCTTGCTTTGTCCCTCGCCTTAGTCACACCTGTTTAGATTTACTTTTCTTAGAGAAAGACATGTACAGCCTACATGGAAGAGATGCTTTAGAAATGACTTAGAAAAAATAGAAAGAGATGTATTATAACAGGAAGGCATGGATCGATGACGTAGAAAAGTTTGTATTTCTTTCATCACACATGTATCATACAGTAAAACCGTGTAAAATTATTAGAGCATTTCATATACGCCTGTTCGAAAATGTGCTCCAACATTCAATGGCGGACCCAAAGAGGGTCAGGGGTAGGCAAGTATCTACCTCTGGATTCGAAAAAAGATTTAGACTCAGGGGTATTTTATATTGGTGCCTACCCCTGAATGGAAATGATGCCTACCCCTGGATTTAATTCACAGTCCAGTAGAAAAAAATTGCGAGGAAAAGGAAAATCATCTCAGACTGATTTTGTGTAAAAGAAAGAAAGAGAATGCACAGTCCAATTCACTACTCCACTCTGAAGAACCGTTGATTCGCCAGGAGAAAAAAGAGGTCCGCTATTAGGGATCTAAATATGTATCGTGCCATGACTAGTCACGCCGTGACTTGGATTCATGTGTTATGCTGTGATCAAGTCAGATTTATACATGCCGTGCCATGATCAAATTTGGAAGGATGGTCATGGCACGTTAATGGTCACAACGTTAGTCACGCCATGTCCGAATGTGACCGGTTACGTTTGGTCACATTTAACTATTTTTTCATAATTTAGGTTAGTTTATTCAAGATTCACTATTCGATCAAAGATCTAACAGGACAATTACACGTGACCATGTGCCTACCGTGGCCAATCCTTCGCGTGACGTGTCGTACCAAATTTTTCAAGATGGTCACGTCACGGGACACACAGTCACAACACGTAATCGGCACATGTGTCATGTTGTGCCGTGAGCCATGACGTATCCAGTCATACCGTGACTTTTTAAGACCCCTATACGCTACTCTGCTCTGATTCGTCAGGAGAAAAAAATTATACTCTTATCAATATTTTGTGCCTATCCCTAATCAAAATCCTGGATCCGCCCCTACCAACATTCATATACGGTTTTTAATAAAAAACGTGTATGAATGTTGGAGCACATTTATACACGGTTGTAAGTAGTAAAACCGTGTATAATGTGCATAAATTTTCAGAGAATTTTCAGAACAATGTTTTCTTGCTTTGAACACTTAATGAGAATTTTGAGCAAATGTGTATAATATGCCGTGTATGCTTTGCATTTTTGTACTAGTGACATAAAACAACTTATAAAAAATTATTTTTTTCTATCGCTTGACTTTGTACTAAATGAATTCAATCTCCAAAATTTCATGTATATGCATCGCTCATGATAGATGAATTTCAATGGTTTGAATTCGTTGTTTGAAAACAATTAGATAGACTTTTGAAGTTGTGCCCACCAACTCCTTTTGATGAACACATCACACCTTAGCTTTGCTCGTGGCACCAACTCCATATTATAATACAATCGATAAGTAATCTATAGTTTTAAATTTTAAACTTCTATAATTGACAATCGAAAACTGTATATTTTATGAATGTTGGTGCAATAATTTTAATTAAGATATTAACTGAGCAAGTTTATAAAATTATGATTATTATTCAGCATATCTGATTAATATTGCAATTCATACGACGGAGATACTCTTGCAATTTGAAGTTATAATTTATTTAAAATTATTCTAAAAATTGTATAATGATAGAAGTTCTCAAATAGGTGTTATATATCCTTGTGTGATTACACGATGCCTAAAATCAAGAATTTGATATAATAGTGCCAATTTTCAAGAGAACAAGAACCTCATTTATTCCAATTGGACCACACTAAATCACTACTAATTATTACTATTCATTCACGTGTCCCATCCATTTATAAAATCCATGACCCCCTTGCACCACAACAGATCTGCCAAAACGTAAACCACCGTACGACTCACAAGTGAGAATTTGACAAGCTCCCACAATTTAGACCCCACCCCAACTGCCAAACCGCTTCTACCCCTTCTCCACTTCGGATCCGTATCCTCCCAGGTACCTGACTCAAGAGAATTGGAAAATCTGAACCGTTCATTCAATTCAATGGTTAGATTTTGTGATTCAACAATTCAATGGTTAGGATTTCAAATAAATAAAGGGACTGATTTCCCCTTTCCTTCCGATAGAATACGGAGCGACTTCTCATTCCCGCCTATTTTTTTTGTCCAATTTTTTCTTTTCTCCACCGAGAACCTCTCTGTCGGAGAGAGGATGCCATCTCCACCCCGCTTTCGTGACTCCGTGGATATCGCCCACCGTTGCCTCATCGCAACCTGGGTCCGTACCCTAGTCCAGGAGAACCCATTGTTATTGTCCTCATTTCACCTTTTATTTGTTGTTAAGTATGGAAGCTAATAGCGGACCAAAGTGGATTTTATTTTCTTAATCGGGTAATCAAGGTTTCTTTCTTTGTTCGCGAGTGATCTGCGTGATCTAGACTTGGATCCTTATGATTGAAGATGTCAGGAGACGATAAGAGTGCGGGAGGTAAAGGAGGTTTGGAGGCACTGGCGGGCATGGATCCTGAGGTTCTGAAGGTATTGGTCGGGCTCATACAGGGGAGCTAGTGTCTCGACCAATGCCTTGGCACGTGTTCCACCGCAGGCGAAGCTAGATCTCCCTCCTATGGATCTGAAACTCGATGGACCGGCTACGTATCTCAGCTGGTCACGTCGGGTCAGGGCAGCTCTAGCAGGGAGGAGTCTTGAGGGCTATCTGACTGGAGCTAAGTTAGAGCCAGAAAAGGGTACTGCTGAGTGGACTGAGTGGAGTACCACGCTCAACCTGATGTACACCTGGATGCTTAACTCGATGGTTCCCTCTATTGCTGCCACAGTGGATGGCATTGAGCGTGTGGAGGATATCTGGGCGAAGCTGAAGAGGACATATGCTGGGAGTGGGAACAACATGAGGGTGTTCCAGATCGAGCGTGAGATAGATGCAGTGGTACAGGGAGATCGATCGATCCAAGAGTATGCCACAGATCTGGAGCGACTATGGGCAGACCTTGATCATTTCTCGCCGATGAGGAGCTGCAGGGACCCTGAGTGCACGAGAGGTGAGCACTCGGCAGATAGGAGGACTATGCAGTTTCTGAAAAACCTCAACCCAGCATTTGAGCAGAGAACTGGTTTGCTGCTGGCTCAGACGAAGGTTCCCCCACTTGAGGAGGCTATCTCAGCCATGATACAAGAGGAGAGTCGCATCGGGCTACAGGCTGGGAGGGGAGGACTCCCAGGGTTGCGATCAGCATTGGTGGTCTCGAATCAGGTAAAGCAGGGGCACAGGGGGAGACTCGCAGGTGTTACAATTGTGACGAAGTGGGCCATTTAAGCAATGCTTGTCCTAAGCCACCTAGGATGAGAGAGACAGGTGGACGTGGGCAGCCTGGAGGCCGTGGTTGTGGCCGTGGGGGCCAAAGAGGTGGAAGAGGAGGCTACCGAGCAAACCTGATGGTAGCAGGTGAAGAGGAGGAGGCAGGTGTGGTCTTTACTGATGAGGACCATGAGTTCTTGGAGGCACTAAAGAGGAAACAAAGAGCAGCAGATGGAAAGAGTGTGGCCGATGATGCATCCACCTCGTCCTTACCCAGGGGTAACATTGCTACTTTTGCTCACTCAGCCACAGGTACTAGTGATACACATGCTCTTGCCTCTATATCCACCACAAGATCACCAGAATGGATAGTAGATTCTGGTGCATCTCGACATGTGACAGGTACTGCTAGTGAGTCTCTTCTTATACTCACCTAGCAGTGCCAGAGAGCATCCAGACAGCTGATGGTACAGCACAGCCTGTAGTGGGTAAGGGTACAGTGAATTGTACCAATTCTGTGACTTTGTCCAATGTTTTGCATGCTCCTTCTTTTCCCGTAAATCTCTTATCCATTAGTGCCATTATACTCCAACTAATGTGTTGTTTCTTTTGATATTTCTAAGGTGATCTTTCAAGAGAAGGGGACTGGTCGGAGACTTGGGACTGGCACGTGGCGTAGTGGACTGTGGTATTGGACAGAGAGGGGATGGACTCCGCATTGACATCTATGATAGAGAGAGGAGTAGGAGGATCTGGGAGGAGCACAGAGGATGTGTTGATGCTATACCACCAGCGCTTGGGACACTCTTCTTTTGGTGTTTTGAGTCGTTTGTATCCGGCTTTGTATGAAAAGGCGAATAAACAAAAACTTGTGTGTGATGCTTGTGAGTTTGGCAAGCTCACTAGGAGCTCTTATGTTAGTTCTGGTAATAGGAGTTCTTTTGTTTTTGATTTGATACATTCTGATGTTTGGGGACCTTGTTCCACAAGTTCTATGAATGGTTATCGCTATTTTGTTACTTTCATTGATTGTTTTTCTCGTGTTACTTGGTTGTATCTGATGAAGAATAAGAGTGATGTGTTTGGTTGCTTTAAAGACTTTCACAAGTCAATTCAGACTCAATACGGTGCAGTAGTGAATGTATTGAGGTCTGATAATGGGACAGAGTATACCAACAAGGCGTTTGGGGAATACTTGTCATCTCAAGGAATACAGCATCAAACTACATGTCCATACACACCAGCGCAGAATGGAGTAGCAGAGAGAAAGAATAGACATCTTCTAGAGGTAGCTCGAAGCATGATGATCTCCAAGAATGTCCTGAAACACTTATAGGGGCAAGCAGTCATGACAGCTGCTCAATTGATCAACAGGATGCCCTCGAGGGTGTTGGAGTGGAAAACCCCTTGTGAGCTGTTGCAAAACGATAATAAAGGTATTCTTCCTTTGAAAGTGTTTGGTTGTGTGTGTTTTGTGAAAGACAACAGACCAACAGTGGGTAAGCTTGATCCCAAAAGTGTGAAGTGTGTCTTTGTGGGATATTCTGCTACCCAGAAGAGTTATGTTTGTTGGAGTCCGGTAGAAAAAAAGACTGTTTGTGAGCATGAATGTGCATTTTTGAGAATTCGAGCCATATTACACACTGGAGGTGACTTCACCCTTCGGTGACTCGCCCGATACTGGAGGTATGAGGCGAGAGGGGGAGAATGGTGAGGGGTTGGTGAATGTGGGATCAATCCCTTTATCGATTCCTTGCTCTGTTGAGAGGGGAGGATCGGTTGAGGAGGAACATGAGAGTGAAGAAGAAGAGGAGGATGAGGAGTCCATAGGTGGTGAGACTCAAGCTCAAGGGGAGCTGAGAGTTTATACAAGAAGAAAGAGGCAGAATGAGGTATCAGTACCAGCGTCTGCAGTACCACTTGTGCCATCTAGTCCCTTGTCCCGATCTACTCCGACTCCTGAGACACCTACACCACCCTCAGACTCAGACTACACAGGTGATATGATTCCTCTCTCTTCTCCTCTCACTCCCATGACAGTAAGGAGAACTTCTCGCAGGAATGCGGGAGTTCCCCCTGATCATTATGGGTTCTCACATGATATCGCTCAGTTTGTCTCATACTCTAACATATCACCTGCACATGGAGCATTCATTGCATCTTTGGACACTGTCTCTATACCCAAGTGTTGGCAGGTTGCTAAAGAGGATCCAAAGTGGAAAGCAGCTATGCAGAAAGAGCTTGGTGCCCATAAAAACAAGACATGGGAGATAAGGCCACTACCAGCGGGCAAGAAGGTAGTGGGGTGCAAATGGGTCTTCACAGTGAAGCAGACTCCAGAAGAGAAAATTGATCGCTACAAGGCACGGTTGGTGGCAAAGGGGTACAGTCAGACGTATGGCATCGACTATGATGAGACTTTTGCACCGATAGTGAAAATGAGCACTCAGGACTCTCGTCTCTCTTACGGTGAATGGTGGATGGAAGTTACACCAACTTGATGTGAAAAATGCATTTCTCCATGGAGATTTGCTAGAGGAGGTGTATATGGAGATACCCCCAGGCTTCAGCACAAACCAAACAACGGGCAAGGTATGTAGACTGAGGAAGTCTCTGTATGGATTGAAACAGTCTCCTCGAGCTTGGTTTGACAGGTTCAGGAGAGCTATGGTAGGCCTGGGCTATGAGCAGATCAATGCTGACCACACAGTGTTCTTTCGACGACATGGTGGTCACATTACTTTGCTTGCTGTGTATGTCGATGATATGATTGTCACTGGAGATGATGAAGGGGAAATTGCTCAGCTGAAGGCGAAATTGGAGAAGGAATTTGAGGTGAAGGATCTAGGACAGCTTAGGTATTTTCTTGGGATTGAGGTGGCTCGTGGAGCAGAAGTGATCGTTCTATCTCAAAGGAAGTATGTTCTAGACTTGCTCACGGAAACATGCATGTTGGGGTGCAAGCCTGCAGTTTCTCCAATTGATCAGAAGTTCAAGTTGAGCGCTGAGGCAGGAGAACAGGTTGATCGTGAGAGGTACCAGAGACTGGTAGGCAGACTGATCTATCTGAGTCATACTCGTCCCGATATCTCATTTGCAGTGAGCGTGGTGAGCCGCTACATGCATGACCCTAGGCAGACTGATCTATCTGAGTCATATGGACGCGGTGTATCAAATTCTGAGGTACCTGAAGAGTGCACCAGGGAAGGGCTTGATTTTCAGAAAGAATGGACACTTGAGCATTGAGGGCTATTGTGATTTTGACTGGGCTAGTTGTGCCGATGACAGAAGATCCACATCTGGCTATTGCATGTTCGTAGGCGGCAACTTGGTCTCTTGGAAGAGCAAGAAGCAGTCGGTTGTTGCGAGATCGACTGCAGAAGCAAAGTACAGGGCCATGGCCTTAGGAGTTGCCGAGATGTTGTGGCTGAGAACTCTATTGGAAGAGCTCAAGGTGGACCAAGGAGCTCAAATGAAGCTGTGGTGTGACAACAAGTCAGCAATCAGCATTGCCAACAATCCAGTGCAACACGACAGAACCAAGCATGTGGAGATCGATAGGTTCTTCATCAAGGAAAAATTGAATAGTGGACTATTAAAGCTGAGTCATGTAGCTACTAGAGATCAAGTAGCTGACTGCCTCACCAAAGGACTTAGCTCAATAGATCTATCTAGGTTGTGTGACAAGATGGGCTTAGTGGATATCTTTTGCCCATCTTGAGGGGGAGTGTTGAGATTTGTATTAATTGTAGGGGTCTATTGGGAAATAGACATAATAGAGAAGTCTAGGGACTTGTTTGTTAGAATGTAAGAGGCTATATAAGCCCAACTCATTAATCAATAAATAAGTTTTAAATCATTTACTTCTTTTCTAACGTACCCGTTTAACTTCTTAAATTGCTAAGATTTTCATCTCTTCTTAAAAACTAGATAGTGGCTGTCTAGTGAAAGAAAAGAAGAAAAAAATTACAAGCAACACATCCTAATACATCATGAACTACGCTATTTTAGAAATAAAGTTGCCAGTATCTAACCATGCAAACTCCACAACACTCCCTCTTGTACCGCATGCTCTGCTAGGCTGCGATGATTTGGTTTCTTTCCTTCGAACACCCATTTGTTTCTTTGCTTCCAAAGGTTCCAGCATGTAGATGCAGAAAAGGAACTCCCATTTGTTTCTTTGGGCTACCAAGATTACTGACCGGTTCAATATTGGCTCATGAAATGATGTATGCATGGCTCCGTCTTAAGGGTGATATGTCTTTTTAACATTATTTTTTTCTGTTTTATTACCCACAAATCTCCCATTCCTAGCAGAGCAGATACCAAAATTCTGTATATTATGACTCCATTTTATATAGATTGGACAACCCTGTAGAGTAGTACTTCATTTTTTTAATACTTTATTGGGAGTTGGCTACGGTGCTATGCATAGCATAGAGGGCCTCCGTGCTACGGCTCAATATTTGAGTTTTCAAAATCTTAACGGTCGATCCGAACCGTTCAACATGATCTTCATATGAATATGTACTTGCAAACCAAATTTTACATTTTTTAGAATTTTTTTACTATTTTTTTAGATAGGTAGAAAAACACTTGATCTGAATGGTACAGAATTTTCAGATCAAGTGATTTTCTACCTATCCAAAAAAATAGTAAAAAATTCTAAAATGTAAAATTTGGTTTGCAATTACATATTCATATGGAGATCATGTTGAACGGTTCGGATCGACCGTTAGGATTTTGAAAACTCAAATATTGAGCCGTAGCACGGAGGCCCTCTATGCTATGCATAGCATATTAGTAATTTCCTACTTTATTGTTTGTACTATTTCTCGAGTCTGGCTAGCATCCTAACATTAGAATTTCAGTGAAAGTCCTAACGGCTCAAAACCTATTGAATCAGCTTCAAATGAAGAATCTAAACTGTTCAAACCGGTCTCCTTTACAAGAGCTTCATTTACATATAAAATTCATAAATTTTTGAATTCATTTGGTATCAAGTCAAGCGGTAAAAAAATGATGAAAAATAGAAGGTTTTCAGTAAGATTTTCATCAAAACATCATATAATATCTTACATCTCAATTAAAATTTAACATTTTTTTTCTATACACTTTCTTTTATTTAAGCTATTGTTAATCTGTTATGAAGTATTGAATTTACCTTTTTATCCTTTCTTCAAAATGGAGATGTCCATTTTATTTTATTACAGCACAGAACAAGAACAGGGAGACTGGGACTCTTTATCCTCCTTTTATCTCTTCTTTTTATCGTTTTACTGATTTATCTCTACTTTTCTTCCATTTAGTTTGAATTTAATGTTAATTTTAGGTACAAGTAAATTTAATTTCTGTCGTGGCATACTTTCTGGCCCATGTCCTGTAAATTGTTCTTGGAAAGAATAACAAGATGCCAGTTAGGCAATTACCCTCTGAAATCACATTTACTTTCAATTCTCTTATACTCCCATTTGTAGTGTGAACGAATATTGTTTCCATAATTGCAAAGTTGCAGCTGTTATTACTGTCACTGGCAAAGGTCAGTTTCAACCTAAAACCTTTTTGTTACTTATAAATTAGCTATGATCTCTGGATATTTCTTTTCTACAGGATCATGCATGCAGGGGTGGATCCAGTAAAAGAGAATGGGGTCAATTTACCCCATTCATTTTTAAATTTCCATGCTTAGACGTGATTTTGCTATATAGTTTAGAGCAAAATGCTATAAATACTGTAAAATTGACCTCCATACTTTTCATAATTTTTTTATATGATTGACCCCATAACTTGAAAGTCTGGCTTCTCCCTACGGATACGTAATGTTTCTAGCAGGGTAAATTACACCGAAGGTCGAGATGTATCGCCTGATTCCATTTTTCATTCGTTATATTTAAGAACTTACAGGCCCATTTCAGTGAAAAGTGCTCAACTTGTAGAATCCTTGCCCTTTTCAGTGCATTTGAATCTAAAATAAATGTCCTAATCAATGCTGACACTAAAGGATGAATTACTATTGAACAAAATTATACCCTGAACAAAAATGAATTTTTTCAGGCCAACCCTGACTATGATTTTTCCTGTTTGTCTTACTGATACAAATTAAATACTCTGTACCAGATGGTTAACTTTTAAGAGTTTAAGACAAAAGCACCCATATTTTTTCTGACTTTATGTTTTCATCTTTTTTACTCAGTACATAATGTGTCCCTAAAGATGCAGGAGAACAATCTGTGCTGTAGACGATGTTCATCTAATGATATGCTCTGTATTTCTATTGTAATAGCTTATCCAGTTTTTATTAGAACTAGATTTGCCTCCTTTTAATCATTGGCGTGTTACTGAGTTGTTTGTAATTATGTACAAGTTTGTAACATTTTTGTTCTTTTCGCGGAAAGATGGCTTATGTATTTATATATTACAAAATTTATAAATCCAATGCACAGGCTTGTTAATAAAATCGACAAGGCATATTACCATTAAAAGGTCGAATGCGTTCATAATTACTATTGGTGTAAACTTTTGAGAAGAATAGATGAAACTGGCAAGAAAATTTTCACTTTTTTGCTGAAAAGATAAGTAACAAAAATTAGAACGAAATATACATAGAACACGACGATAGTGTGACAAATTGGCTGCCGGCTTTGCCTAAAGAATGAATTTGATTGATATGTATTTTACGAAGTTGGCTAATTAGTCTCTGATAGTCTTCATCTAGTCTAACATCCTTGATTATTGGATGAGATTTTGAGCTAACAATATACCTGTAAGTCATTTAGATAAAATGTCAATTTTTTATGTTATAATTAAAATAAAAAAATTATTTATAATGTAAATGATGCTACATTTTATTGTTTGTTCTTACCTTGTAACTATTAAAAAGGGAAGCCGAGAGTTCTTGCTTGCTGTGGGTCAATGCAGTAGAGATTTTGTTGCCCAATATCCCAATTAGAAGAAGAACAGTTGACCTAGAAAACAGGAATTCATGAAATTAATTAGTTAGATGCTATGCAAGTAGTTGAGAGTAGTTGCATCTCATTTCTTTTTTGTTAGGTGAGTACTTACACTGAGATACTGATCCCCAAGTGTATCAGAGGCTGATACTTGTTCGGGCATAGACCCATTAAAAGCAGGGTTCGGGTTTTCAATAGGCATTTCTAAACCATAACAAGCAGCTAGTCGTTGTAACGGGTTGAATTGAAGGAAACTTGGATCCAATTGATTATTCAGTACATTACTCATAGGGAGACAACCAGCATTGCTTGGGATCATCTGATAAACAGAAACAATTTACAGTGAGTTTTTCAATTTTTAGACCCTGAAAAGTGCAAATTCCTATTTGGTCCTGAGCTTTTGAAAATTTACCTGTCTATTGATGAAGTCATCAATGTCAAAATCTACCGTTGGATTGACAGCAGCAAGCTTCATTGACAGAAACTGTATATAAAAATAAATATTGGTAAGTTTACAAATATACAAATTTTTGTCAGAAATAACAGAAATTGTAGAGAGAATTTAGATAGATAAATTAATTAGTTAGGCATATATACCTCAACTTGTCTCTGTAGGGATTGGACATAGTTAATGATTTCATCCAGCATACCGGCCTTGCCAGTGACTTTATTGCAACCTGGTACCAGTTCTTGGAGGTACCTCATCCTCTCGCTTATCCTCTCTCTCCTCACCTATACCACAATTCCCATTCCATCTACTTAATCAAAATACTCTACTATTTCCAAATTTCCAAAAAAGAAAAAACAGAGGTAGTATATGATCTCATTTTGCATTATTTTTTTTATTATAGGGTCCGGTACATCCCAGCATCTTTTAGATATTATTCTCGAGAATTGAACCTGTGTCTCTCCGGAGAGAGACAAGGGCTCGTGCCACTGTAATAAGCCCACAGTTCTAATCACTTTGCATTATCTTTATCACTTATCTAGGGCTTGAAATTATTGGCTAACTTTTTTTGGTAGAAATGCAAGTACAATGCAAAAGGTTCCTTCAAATAAGGTATAATGCAAAAGCATTGCTATCATAACCGGTACGACTAATGGGGGCATTGCTGAAGAAGTATGAGGCAAATATGATTCAATAATTTGTTTCAAAAGGATTTTCTTTTTTTTTCTGGGTTTGAGAGAGAAAGATCATATACCCTTTCAGCCAAGCTATGGCTATCAGTGGCCTGGCCTCGTCGAGCCCTGACATGAATGTAATCAGGCTTCACCGTAACTGACGATGTCTCCGATTCCTTCGTGTTGTCTTTCGAGTCATCGTCAGTTATTTCTTTCTTATTCTTTCCCTTTCGATTTCCTTCTTTTATACTCGCATTCCTCTCATGACTGTCATTGCGAGAAACTTGTTTCATTTTCTTACTCGAACCGCCTCATTCCTCTATAATAGCGCTGTTCTCAGCCTAAACAAAGAGAATTTTTTTTATGAAAACACATTAATCATGAGAATTAAATAGTTAAATACCTTAAACTCATCATCTTCACATTGGTTTGAGTATATTAATGTTACCTTTAAACTTGCATTGCTCTCGCCTTTTCTTTTCTTGATGTTTTCTGTGATCAAACTTGTCGAGCTAACCATGCTAAAATCTGGCCAACCATTAATAAGACTATTTATGGGGTCATAAACTCGGCCACTGGCAATGCTACTTTTCTCGTCGACGATCGGTTTAAATGCGAGAAATGGAGAGAAGTTGGAGTTGTATGCTGATTGATTTAGGTACTGTTTCTGGTGCTGATTTAGATAAATCTTTTGCTTTTCCAAGATGGAGAGATCGGATGGTGTTGGCGATGAAGGATCTGTGCATGGTGCCATTATTTATCTTTTCTTTTCTCTGTTGGATATGTGAAATGAGATAATAGGAGAAAAAGGAAACCAATAGACTTACTATTTTATTATACTATTATTGTGAACTTGGATTGATAACAGAAACAAGTTTTGTGATGGTTTAAGTTTACTCTTTTCTAAATGTATTTTGTAGAGGAGAGTTATATATAGGATAAAGCTAAAGACGGGGATAAGAATTGAAATGAGATGTTTGACAGCTGGTCCTATCCAGTGGTGCTTGAAATGGAGAGTCTCTCCTAATCATTCTGCATGGGACCCACACTAACATGAGTGCCACGTGGCCACGTGGGAGTGTTCTTAGAGTAAAAATTATTGGATAATGTTAGAACTTCCTGCTTTAAGCAATGAAAAAACATTTAATGGTGTTGGTTTCTTCTTTTAGTTAAGAAAAATAAGGGTAAATTCAGATTTTAGTTTTCAAATTTTTTTAATTTTTTTAATATTTGAATTTTTATTTACACAAAACTTAAAAAAAAAATTAATTAGTCCATTCACTTTTGGAAAGGTACTGAGTTATTTTTTTCAACAGACTTTTCTGCTAATGTGGATTAATTTTATATGCTATCACTGGTTTGCGGTTTACCACATTGATATAAATAAAATTTAAATGATATTTTCATCGAGTCCAACCCACTTTAATAAAAATATTTAGCCTTCAATCGTCAACACTATTTTTTTTTCGTCAAGCCGTATACTTAAATCTCTTTTGTGAAATAAATGTGGACCAATTAGATTTCTTTTTGAAAGTTTAAGAATCAAAATAGTACAAATAAAAGTTTAAGGACCAGCTTAGTTCTTTTAAAAATAGGTTTAAGTACTA
This sequence comes from Carex parvula, assembly GCA_025461045.1. Lineage (NCBI taxonomy): Eukaryota > Viridiplantae > Streptophyta > Magnoliopsida > Poales > Cyperaceae > Carex > Carex parvula. The sequence continues at coordinate 249,890 of JAJGRW010000713.1, forward strand.
AAACATATTTTTTTTCCAAAAAAATAAAATAAGAATAGTGCTCCACTGGCAATAATATTATACAAGAGGATGGTTTATGAAGTGATTCACAAATTTAGATATGCACGACAATTCGTGATATAGAACAAAATTAATTTTTTCAAGTTTATTTTTTAGGTTTAGAATTTTAAAAATTAACTAGGAAGAGAAGGTAGACAAAAAAAGTGGGAGTAACATATTTCTTATACTTATATTGTTTGTGCTCGACCATAGAAATTTTGTTCTTAAGACAAAAATATCACACTAGATTTTCTTGATTTGTTGTACAAAAAAAAAAAAAAAAATTTAGAAAGAGGATGGAAATTCAGAAATTGAGTTGAAGATAACTTTTTAAAAAGTTTTTCCCATTTCATGTCAAATTTTGGTAATAATGTATGATAGAATAATTTAAAGGAAGAAAATAATTACTAAGAGAAAAATGATTAAAAAATAGAAAGGAAATAAATATCAAGCATATTTATAATACAAGATTAAAAAAAATACCTTTTTTTTCTCAAAAGGATCATATATATGATCTTCCACAAAAATATAAAAATTAGATATCCGAAATAGTTTGTTAATACTTCCCTCAATTTTATTTTAACTTTAAGTTTGTTTTTTTCTTACATTTTCTATTTTCACTATATTTCGAAATAGAAGTGTAGATCTTTTGCTTAACACCAAGAGTACGACATTATTTATCTACATGGTTGGAGGTGCCATAAAATGCAACAATGATATTACACTGATTTGAATAATTCTTAAATGTTATACTGATTACCGAAAGCAACTTCAGTGATTAGAAAATTCTTTTTTTAGAATAAGATGAAAATCAAATTAAAGTGCAGAATCAAAATTTCAAATCTAATATTTTATGAGGGGATGAATTATATATATATATAATTATTAAAATTATAAAGATGGTTAAGTACTCTTGGCTTGACTTTAGATCTGTCTCTCATAGTAATGTCTTAAATAACATAGATGTAGCTTTTTATATCTATATATATAAAGAAGTTATTAGCTAGCTACAGCATTTAATGAAATTTCGGTAGCTATATATAATTTTGGTTTATATATATATATAGAGAGAGAGAGAGGGGGCTAATATCAAAATGTTTGTTTCTAGCCCCCTGTGCTACCAAGTGGTTTTCCGATTTTCAAAGTTCAAACAGTTGATCCAAACCGTTAAATGTTCAATCTATATTAAAATGTGCTTGGAAACCAAATTTTATATTTTTTGAAATTATTTTACTATTTATTAAGATGGTTTGAAAATCGATGTTTTGAAGTTTTTTTCAGCATCATTGAAAACAACGATTTTCAAACCAGCTTAATAAATAGTAAAAAGTTTCAAAAAAAATATAAAATTTGGTCTCCAAACACATTTTAATATAGATTGAACATCTAACGGTTTGGATCGACTGTTTGAACTTTAGAAATTGGAAAACCACTCGGTAGCACCGGGGGCTAGGAACAAACGTTTTGATATTAGCAACTATATATATATGAGGAGGGTTCAAATGTCTCCATTATGTCTCTATTTTTTAAAAACTTTAATAACTCAAAATTTGAAACTTAAAAGTCAAAATAAAACCGTAGGATATGATTTACATCATTTTATCTATGCACATGTAAAAAATTACGACATTTCAACTTTGTTTTGGTTGTCATCAAGAGCTTTTAAAAAATGTACTAATGTGGATAATTTCTAGAGGTTGATTTTTCAACTTATTGATTCACATAAAAACAAAATTGAAATGTGAAATTTTTTTATGAGTACATAGAGAAAATAATATAGATCATATATATCTAACGGTTTTATTTTGACGTTTATAATTTAAATTTTGAGTTATTAAAGTTTTTTAAAATATATATATATATTCCGTCACAAAGGAAATGAGGAGGGGGTATGGGCTTCATGACCAAGGTATGGTTGTCACCGTGCCTTGATTTTTATATATTATGGGATACCTTAATTTTTAGGGGAATTAATTTTGTATGACTGTGCGTTTTATATATGGTGCCTATCCCATCAAGTGTCGACAGTTTCCCTTAAAGCTATAAATAAATACCACGAGCTCTATTTCCTATTTCATATATTTATTTGCTATTTGTGATGGTATGTATTGCAACTACGAGTGTGAATAGCATGCATGGTATATGATCAAGGGAAGGAATTTTTATGATGCAGCGCTTACAATTTTTTTTCCTATTTTTATTATTGAAATATTAATCTTATCTGTATTTTTTGTATATTAAGGTAAGCAGATAATTAAAGAGTAATAAATATGATAATTTTTATTATGTAGTCCAAATAAATAGCAAGTAAAATATATAATATAAACTGCAATATGTACATAGGAAAATATCTATATGTAACAAGAGATGACAATTCTTTATTTTGACAATCTTAACAATTTATAAAAAAATAAAGTTTAAATTTGAAATCACATTATAAGAATGGTTTATATTATGAGGAGGGATCCGATTACAACACTTTTGAGTTACCACAGCTATTTTTTTCATTTTCAAAGTCCAATCGTCGATCCAAACCCTTTAACATGATCTCCACAATAAAATGTGCTTGCAAATCAAATTTTACATTTTTTTGAATTTTTTTCACTATTTATTAAGTATTTTACAAAAACTAGTCAAATTCAGACCATTGAATTTTGTATCCATCTTAATAAATAGTAAAAAAATCCAAAAAAATGTAAAATTCGATCTGCAAACACATTTTATTGTGGAGATCATGTTGAACGGTTTGGATCGACGATTTGGACTTTGAAAATGAAAAAATGGTTGTGGTAACTTTGTGGTAACTCAAAAGTGTTGTAATCGGATCCCTCCTCTTATATTATAGCATATAATGTCTATAAAACACGATGATATTTGATATATGTTTCACTGTATATCAAGTTTTTTTTTTTGTCAAAATAACCATTTTTAATTGATCCCTCATATATAATATTGCATGAAACAATGTCTCTGTCATTACAAAATTATATGACTAAATAGATAATTAAAAAAACTACTACCTGTGATTTTGTACTAATTAATTACCTTAATTATGGGATAATGAGTATAAAATAATTTCTTACTCATATATTACCTAATAAATCAAGAAAATTTATTTATCTGTATCTTTTATTGGATACAACATAAATTAGATATAAAATCGAATAAACGAACTTTTAAAGTTCATTTAGGGCAACTACTATTTTTGTAAGTACACTATTGTACTTAAAATATATGTGAAGGGTGAGTTTATATTGACAGTGTTTTATATAGTCTTATACTACAGAGTAAGTTTTTGATAAATTACTTTTCACGTGGGAGGTCGTAGGTTTGAAATATCAAAGAGACAATTTTTGTAAATATTAAATAGTTGAGTAGCTTGATCCCAACTTTTACTTAAAAAAATAAAAAAAAGTTTCTAATAAATTATATAACTCTCATTTGCTTGAGGTCCCAAACTTCAATCATGTCTCGTTCAAAAGGGACATATTGGTAATTATATTTCTTTAAGTATTCTATTGATCAATATCAATAAAAAAGTAAATTAAATTAAATTGTTCATACTTTTCTATGTGCATGGTTACTAGAAAACTAAACGATTAACTTTCGAAATGATCGACGAATAATCAGTTTTTAAATTGCACCGAATTTAATAAACAATATATCTAAACTATAAAATAGATATGTACATGTAATTTTATTTTTTTATTTTGATAATCGGTTGATTGGTTATCACGATTGTTAAATAAGTTTGCACTTTTATCTTTTTAATTTAATTTGGTCGAATGTTACTAAATTTTACTTTTTATTACGAATTAATCACTTAAGTACGAAAAGTAAAATATGAGAAGTTAAATGGAGTAAGATGTGAGTTACTTTAGAGTAACTTAGCCCACCTCTTTAGATAGATTATTTACTCCACACTTACTCTATTTGTAGGACTATTGTCATAAACAGAGATATATTTTCTAATATAATTTAAACTATAACTTCAATTATCAAACAAAGTGTAAAATTTGAAAAAAATAAAATGAATTAAGCAATTTAATCCTCATTAATTTTACTCCACAAATAAACATGACCTAAGTTTGATTTATAACTCTAGAATCATTAAACCTTTTATTTGTTCCCATCAATGTTGTAAATAATAGTATGCGCTCGTCGGACGGACATGGTACCGTCAAGCGATTAATAATCGGCCATAATCAGAAAAAATCGGCCGATTAATCGGGAAATTCCTTAATGGTTTGATCACCACCAACGACCAATCGACTGATTAATCGGTCTAAACAGATGTTTTTTACAACACTGGGTTCCATTAAGTTACTTTGTTACAATTTCCTTCTAATATATTAAGTTATTAACAGAACATGAACCTATAAAAAAAAGATAGAATTCTGATTAATGAGCTGTCAGATTTTATCTGACATCTCACATTATGTAAAGATCACACCTGAATGAAACCACTTGTAAGTTGTAATCAGAGTGTGTACAGAGATAGTCCTAGAGTCATAGGGGAGGTGATCTGGCTAGTATCCCTTTTGCCCTTTCAAGCTGTCTCCAACAATTCCACATCAAGTAAAAAAATACCAAATACTCAAATAATAGTCAGTCAATAGTGAGGGTTTTTGTTCTTTTTGGGAGTCATTTCTTGTTAGCTGGTTGTGGGTCTTACAGGCAGCTGTATAAGATGCTCTACATTTTAAGTGCAATTTGGGAAGGGATTAGCCAATTAGGTCTATGAGGCTATGATCGTGACAATGCCCCCATTATGCAACTAATTGAAAAGGACCAAATCCTTAGCCATTTTCATATCATATAGCCTGCACCTTTGCACTCGATGTACTTACTGCATTTTTTGTTCTCTTTTTTTAATGATCACTTGCTATATATTTTGATAATTTCGGTATGTTCTCTCCGCATTTATGATTAATTTGATCAACCGAATTAAATTTTCAACTCACCTCATCATTTATTGTACCAGCAATAAATTGGTCCCCAAGTTATTATAATTATTTATTTTTTAGAAATAAAAAATAAAATTATTGGAAATAAGATGGATTTTTTTTCTGATAAATGGACGGAACCGAACCATTTACCGAACCAATGGCTCGGTTCCATTGATTTCTAACTCTAATTTAAATTGATCTATACACATTTACAGTTTCTACTGTGATCAAATCAATGATTCAGCTCTAGTATATTTTGAATTTTCTGTAACCAATGCACGCTGCAACTTCTGCAAACTACTAGTTCGAACTATTGATTTGATCTCAGACTCACAGTAGATAGCTCCCATCTATTTGACTGAAAAAAACAATACATCCCTTTCCGATAATTTGATTTTTTTTATTTCAAAAAATATATTTTTTAAAGTTATTCTAGCAATACGAATAAATGGTTCGGTCCATTATTTACTGAAAAATGCAATCCATCTCTTTTCCGTTAATGTACACATATGGTCAATTTCTGATAAGTTCTTCATTGGTTAGCAATACGAATATTATGTTCTGTAAATTTACACATATAATAATTTAGTTTGCTGCTAAATCAAGCATTACCAAGCTCTATCCGGTACATATTCTCATCTTGTATACTTTTCTCATTTCAGTACTCTTGAACTTTGTTCTATTCAGCACCCACTTTTCAATTGGGTTAGAGCTGGATTGTTCTTCTGTGATTTTGGTACGCGTTCATCACATAATTATCATGATATATGTTGAAAAGTTTAGATTTTGAAATCTGAAATTTGACAAAACATATAAAACATATATTGTACAACCTTCAACAAAATAATGAAACAAATTTATTGAGAGTTTTGTGAGCTAACTCAAGCGATTTTATGTCATTACGCATATAAATTATGTTAAATTTTCTTCACATGTCAACGATTTTAGAAGAAGATGTTAATACAATTTCTTGTATCAATAGTGAAAAAATAGTAGTATTGTACTAAAAAATATATTAAGAATTGTGTGAGCTAATTTAAAGCGATTTTATGTCCTTACACATATTGATTGTCGGTAAGGCAGTCCCAATCTATGTCGAAATTTCTTCACATGTCAGTGACTTTAAAAGAATTTAAAAGAAGAGGTTAATGCAATTTCTTGTAATAGTGGAAAAATAGTAATATTGTACTAAAAAATAGTGCAATTCTCAAATATTTCGTAAAACAGTTTATATTTTCGTTTAATAATTTTTTAACAATATCATCAACGCTAAACAGAAATGTTTCGTTACATAACTATTATCATTTGTTGATGTGGCCATTAATGTTATGTAGGAATGTTGATGCAGCCTTCTTTGTACTGGCAGTACGTACGTACAAAATCTCCAAAATTCCATATAAATAATTCTGAAAAACCTAAAAATCTTGAAAACTAATGCAAAAACTCTAAAATATTTTGATTAATTATTTGCATGAAAAAAGTTTGTAATTACCGTTGGTTGTTTTTCCTCAACAATGATAGTTTGCTAGTTTCAATATATTGTATCTGCAAAAATTTGTTTTTCATATATATGTAGAAGCTAACTTGATATATTTTCATGAAGAAACTTGTGCGAAATATGGAGTTTCTTAGAATTAGATAATCTATAATATTATTCAAACTAAAATAAAATAAATTTGCACATATATAGTTGTGCACTATTTTCAAATTGATTTGAAACTTCATTGGTCGTCCATAAAAATACTATTCAGATTCAACCATAAAAAATTTAAATTTTCGAGTTGGCCCAAATTATACGAACCTTTAATAAGTTGGAATCAAGTTAAGATATCCTCCGGTCGGATTTAATCCACATCCTTCACACAGAAAATCACTGTTTTTATCCAATAGGTCAAATGCTCATTCTTAAATACAGACTATTTTAATAATGAGAAAAATCCATAACTTTATTTTTTTAGTTTAAACAAAAAATGAATATATTAAATAAGAGTAGGGATAAAATGCACTATTGGTTTTGTGCTCCAATCATGCTCCACATTTTTATCTTCATTTTCAAAGTCCGAACAGTCGATCCGAACCATTCACCATGATCTTTGTATTAAAATGTGCTTGGAGACCACATTTTATATTTTTTGAAATAGGTACAAAATCACTGTTTTCAGAAGATTCTGGACCATCCAAAACAGTGATTTTGTACCTATCTAAAAAAATAGTAAAAAAAATTTCAAAAAATATTAAATTTGGTCTCCAAGCACATTTTAATATGAAGATCATGTTGAGCGGTTCGGATCGATTGTTCGAACTTTGAGAACAGAGAAAAAGACGTGGAGCATGATTGGTGCACAAAACTAATGATGTATTTTAACCCTACTCATTAAATAAATATACATAATTAGACATCAGCTAAAATTGTCCTTAACAACCGGGACTGTGAACTCTCAAGATATCTTATGTTATTAAAAAACGAAAACTTTATGCAGGAACTCAAGATATCTTATGTTATTAAAATAAAAACTTTATGCTGAGCAAACAAAATACGTTGGAAAAGAACTTCTTGGTATATTTAATTAATATTATACTGTTAAACATTTACATTACCAATGATATATTCACGTGAAAACAGTACAATGCTCTACTATGACCCTACACTTTCCATCTCCATAAACTTTTATATGAGATGGAACTCTTGAGAATTCAATATTATTTTTATTTGAATAGATGGTTATGTTATGTTATGTTATTGAGGTTTTCCTATAATCAAATGACAAAATATAAAAATAATTTGGATATCATCCATATTTATTAGTGAAAATTTCCTACTAAAAATTAGGAACTTATTTAATAAGCAAAATAAACATTCTATATTTCATCAGATGATCAAAATTACTTACACGCATTTTTTTTCTCATAATTATATTATATAGGAGCATTCTTCATAATTCAAAACATTAAGCAACCATAAAACATACATCAAAATTTTATTTTAAGGAAACTGTCAACATTGTCAACTTAATTAGTTTTCCACAAATTGTTATTTCTGATCAGAAATCCAGGGTCTGAGTCGTCCTTTTTAACCTGACATGAATTTCAAAGGATCCCCTTCAATTCCTAATAGGCTCGAAAAACAATCGATCGGCTGGAATTAATATCTCATGTGGTACTGCAGGGATACTCAAAACTAAGTGCAGTCGATGGTGCATGTTTGATAGAAACTGGCTAACGAAACATGTGTGTGTTTTTTTTTGGGGAATAAACTTAGAGGCAAGTGTATCTGACCATTTACTTTTGACAACTTTCAAAAGAAGAGATCAAAGACTGCTTTAGATGAGCTTCAGACTTCCCCAACAAGGTAAGCAAGAAAAAAATATTAATATCTCCTTTTTGGCCTAGCTAGAGATAATTGACATGATTAATTTCATTTATACTGTGTAGCAGCTTTTAGGTATCCTTTTCTCAGACTCCTTGTATGGATTTCTTGGATAAAATATTTTATTCTAATTTTTTATTTTCCGGATATCTTGGATAAATAGTAACAATTTGCAGAGACCATAGTGTGAAATTCTGATCTGAAAAATTAAAAATTTGAAGTCAATGTCGGTCAAACTGAAACCCAATCTTTACTGGGGACAAATTAAGATATGTCTTTAAAAGAGGTCTCTATCTAGTGGAACCGGTGCCTGCTATGCCAACAGAATCCATCCACTACTTTGATTGGAGTTGGCATGCTACATGCATTGTATGCATGATTGGTATAGTATGTAGAGGTAGTGGTCCTTTGTTGTTTTCCTGTCTTTTTGATATAAAAATGGAATTGGTGGCATAGCGGATCTCTGCTGGTGTACCAAACAGTAATTGAAAAATATGGGCAACATATCACATGTGATGTCACATTTTCTCTATAAAATATATAAAAATAATAATAACGATAAAAATATTATCATCATTATATCATAATAATAATAATAATTATATTATTATAATAATAATAATTAGATTATAATAATAATAATTATTATTATTATTATTATTATGATGATGATGAGGAGCGTTTTTACCTCTAAATGTCTCCCATATGCATCTAATTTTTTGAATAAATATTGGAGATCAAGTCACCTAACTTTTTTAATATCCACAAGAGATTTTTTTATCCGTATTTCAAACTTGTGATATCCTCCTACACGAAGGATATTGCCTTTGCCACAAGTTAATATTGAAAATTATCGTCTATTTTAGTTCAAACAAGTGTGCATGTTGGTTGAAAAGAAGTGTTGATGCGCATATCCACAAGTTAAATTCAAAATTACTATTCGATACCCAACAAAGCATATTTGACTTTGGTAAAATATAAAATGACAGTCGTGAGAGTTATTTTGAACAAAAATTGACAAGTATTTATTTTTGGTTCTTAGTGCGAATTCTAATTGATGGAATTTTTTTTTTGAGAACTCAGTAGAGGCTACTGAGATTGTTGAAAAATAAATTACATATCCAACTCAAAACAACCAGCACTCTTATCTAACCATCAAAAAAAGGAAATAATAAGAAAGAACATCTTAATTAACAGTGGCTTCTCCAAAGAGTTGCTGGAAATTAATATCCGTTTTGACTTGCATTTTAGGATAGGCGGAAATAAGCGTGGGAGTATTGAATTGGGATAGTTATCATGAGTCATGATATTTTGTTATTTTTATTGATTGTTATTCTATAATATTTTCTGTTAAAATCTGACTGAAGAATGTTTTATAACTAAATATTTAAAGTTGAAAGTTTAATTTCATCTTCATCTTAAAAAAAAAGTCATTGAAATTAATATGTATCAAGCATTTCGGTGTTCTTATTTTTAAGTGGCCCTTCATTCGATCAAATTCAGATCAAACGCAAATTAAGTTTTGATTAAGTAAATCACACATAAATATAAATGAGAATTAAGTTGATGGTGATGTTTTTTTTTTCAATGAAATTGACAAAAGAAAAGGCTCGTGTTAATAATTAGATGCTTGAAAGCAGAAATATGGATACATTGAATGACTAGACTTGAAAGTACAGCAGTGTGATAAAATGCAATGCATGGCATCTTTAACATGCGATGCATCATTTGCTTGATCACAAATACCTTCCCCTTGTGGTCCTTGTCATCTTCAAGTAAAGCAATAGCCTTCTCTATGTTTTTTTTGTTTTTATTTCTCTTTCCATTGAGTAGTTCAAATCTAATTGTGCACACAATATTCCTACCCTCTATGCAGCCAGTAGAGCCAATAAATGGTTCAACAAAATAACATTCAGACAATCAGTACTATTTATACCAAAGAAATGCAAGTCACCAAGAAATCATTAATTAAATAGGATATTAGAAATCATGAGAGTAGAACTTGAGAGCAGCAACACACACACACATACAAAAGAGTATCAAATTTCAAATGGTCCAGCCACACCTACTTTACCAGAAGGCAACAAACTATCAATCTGTGGAATATCAAGTAGTTAACCTGTATATATTATTCCTTTATATGCCCATTAATTAGCCTTTATCCCTTCAATAAGGAGCCTGTCTGTGAAATCACTTTATCCATAGTTACTGGAAAAAAGTTTCATATAAAAATTTCAAATTATAAAATCGACCAAACAACAACCGATCATGACTAAAATAGATGGAAACAAGAAATTTGAATAAAGCAATAGATAAACACGCATTTGTGATCTAAGTCGTGATAGATAAAAAATGAAGGTTTATAAATTAATTTAATGTTATTTTTCATTATATTTTGACTGCTTGATTTTATACTAAATGAATTTCAAAATTTTAAAATTTTGAATGTACACACATCACCCGTGAAGTAGAAGTTTCAACGATTTAAATTCGTCATTTGAAATTGATTCGATAAATTTTGGAGTTATACTCACCGAACCTTCTTGGTGAGCATAGTGTACAAGCTAACTTTACTCTCATGAGAACGGAGTAGGTCCGATGTCCATCGGACCTACTTTTAGGTTCAACGACATGATGACCGTCCGATCTAATTTAAGATATGTGCGCACGGAAATTGAAACAGACACGCACGAATTTAAAGTGTTTCGCACGAATTTTAAAGCAAATAGACGGTGATTAAACCCATCGAACCAGAGTAGGTCCGATGGGCATCGGACCTACTCTCAAGTCTACTCTCATATATATATATATATAGAGAGAAAGAGATGGACTATGGTGAGTTGCGAAGTAAGGATCTTGTTTTACTTCACGCTCAAATCTCCGTTTTCAAAGACTAAACAGTTGATTTGAACCGCTCAACATGATATCCATATTGAAATGCGCTTGGAGACCAAATATTATATTTTTTTGGAAATTTTTACTATTTTTGGATAGGTAGAAAACCGCAGTTTTTGAATGGATTTTGGACCATAAAAATAATGATTTTGAAATATTCTAAAAAATTAGTAAACAATTTTCATAAAAATGTAAAATTTGGTCTCCTAGCACATTTCAATATGGAGATCATGTTGAGCGGTTCGGATAGTCTCTTTGAAGTTTCAATATAGAAAATATGAGCATGAAGTAAAATAAGACCCTTACTTCGCAACTCACCATAGCCCAACTCTGTATATATATAGAGGTGGCTAAGATCAAAGTCCTTGGTGGTGCTACCAATTAGTTTTTGTAATTTTAAAGTTCAAATAGTTGATATGAAGTGCTCAACGTGTTCTCCATATTAAAATGTACTTGGAGACCAAATTTTACATTTTTTGAAATTTTGTTACTATTTTTTATGGATTTTTGAAAATCACTGTTTTTCATATTTTATTTATATTTTTATTATGAAAACAGTGATTTTAAAAAATTCATAAAAAATAGTAAAAAAATTCAAAAAAATGTAAATTTTGGTCTCCAAGCACATTTAATATGAAAAACACGTTCAACACTTCAGATCAACTATTTGAACTTTAAAATCGCAAAAACAAATTGGTAGCACCAAGGCCTTGGTCATACCACTTTGATCTTAGCCAACCTCTATATCTATATCGCCAAATCGAATTGATAGTACCAAGACCTTGGTCATACCACTTTGATCTTAGCCAACCTCTATATATATATATATATATATATATATATATATATATAGAGAGAGAGAGAGAGAGAGAGAGTAGAACTAGGGTGTTCTTAAGTTCACAAAACCTCTTTGTGAACTCAACTTTAAAATCTATTGAATTGGCTTCAAACGAAGAATCCGGACCGTTGAAACCCTTCTACTTTACGAGTGATGCATCTATATGCAAAAATTTTAAATTTTGGAATTAATTTTGTATGAAGTAAAGTAGTTAAAAAACGTTCGAAAAATGAATGCATTAAAATTAATATATAAACCTTTTTAGTTTTGACCGTTTGAATTTATGCTAAATTAATTCGAAAGTTAAAATTTTCACATGTAGACACATCACTCGTAAGGTAGAAGGATTTCAACTGTTCGAATTCTTCGTTTGAAGCCAATCCGATAAGTTTTAGAGTTAAGTTCACAAAAGGACTTGGTGAACTTAAGAACACCCTAGTTCTACTCTCTCTATCTATCTATCTATCTATCTATCTATCTATCTATCTATCTATATATATATATATATATATATAGAGTATGGCTAATTAGCTTCCGGAAGCATTTCGGGCGAGGTGCTTACGGGGCATATCTTAGTATTTGATGTTCAAACAACAAATCCAAACCGTTAGATGTTCAATCTATATTAAAATGTACTTGGAGACCAAATTTTACATTTTTTTGAATTTGTTTACTATTTATTAAGCTGGTTTGAAAACCGCTGTTTTCAATGGTGCAGAAACTTAATAAAAACAGCGGTTTTCAAACCAGCTTAATAAATAGTAAAAAAATTCCAAAAAATGTAAAATTTGGTCTCCAAGTACATTTTAATATAGATTGAACATCTAACGGTGACTAAGATATGCCCCCGTAAGCACCTCGCCGAAATGCTTCCGGAAGCAAATTAGCCATACTCATATATATATATATATATAGAGAGAGAGAGAGAGAGAGAAATGAGCTATGGTGAGACGTGGAGTAAAACAAGTTTGTACTCCACGCCACTATATTTTATTTTGAAAATCCAAACAACCGATCCGAACCGTTTAACATGTTCTCTATATTGAAATGTGCTTGGAGACCAAATTTTACATTTTTTGGAATTTTTTTACTATTTATTAAGCCACTTTGAAAATCACTGATCCGGTGGCCCAGAAAATTTTACTGTTTTTTATTGTTCACAGTGGATCAACGATTTTCAAAGTGGCTTAATAAATAGTAAAAAAAATTCAAAAAATGTAAAATTTGGTCTCTAAGCACATTTCAATATAGAGGACATGTTGAACGGTTCGGATCGGTTGTTTGGATTTTTAAAATGAAAATATGCCGTGGAGTACAAACTTGTTTTACTCCACGTCTCACCATAGCTCATCACTCTATATATATATATATATATATAGAGTAAGGCTACGGTGCTTTGCAAAGTAAACAGCCCTCTTTACTTCGGGCCACTTTTTCAATTTGCAAAACTCAAACAACCAATCCGAACCATTCAACATGTTCTAAATATTGAAATGTGCTTGGAGACCAAATTTTACATTTTTTGGAATTTTTTTACTATTTATTAAGCCACTTTGAAAATCGCTGATCCAATAGTGAACAGTAAAAAACAGTAAAATTTTCTGGACCACCGGATCAGACTTTTTCAAAGTGGCTTAATAAATAGTAAAAAAATTCCAAAAAATGTAAAATTTGGTCTCCAAGCACATTTCAATATTTAGAACATGTTGAACGGTTCGGATCGGTTGTTTGAGTTTTGCAAATTGAAAAAGTGGTCCGAAGTAAAAATAGTTGTTTACTTTGCAAAGCACCGTAGCCTTACTCTATATATATATATATATATATATATTTGTTAAACAAACACGAAATCTTTTGAGTGTGACATAGCAATTAAAACGTGTTCGACAGCTTGTAAGATTATGCGTGATGAGGTTTTATAGACATAACAACCAAAATCTAATGATCATAGGAACATATAGAAAAGTTTAAAAATTTATTCATGATAGCTATTGTTTTAAAATTTATTCATAATAGAAATATGTTAAGAGTATTAAAATTTATTCATTTTAATAATGATAGCTATTGTTTCACTACTAACTTCATGTTAATATTCATCCAACGAAAAATCTAGTGCTTCTAAACGTACTTGTTATTTTGCAATATTTATTTTGTTAATATAATATGAGAAGAGTTCAAATACTTTTGTGTTTTATGCCCCTATTATTAAAACTTTAATAACTAAAAAATAAAAAATAAAAATATTAGACATGTTCGATCTACATCAATTTCTATATGTGCATGTAAAAGAGACATTTCCACTTTATTTTAATTGATATCAAGAGCTTGACAAAATATACTACTTGAAATAATTTTTTGATATTGAATTCAACTTTTATTCATATAAAAACAAAATTAAAAAATGAGAAGTTTTTATGTTCATATAGAGAAATATGACGTTGAATTTGCTAATAGGCACGGACTCGAAGGTAGTTGTGCCAGGAGATTTTATTTTGACCAATGAAATTATAATCTTTGTTATTAAAAAAATGAGATAGTAGAGGCATGATATAAGCATAAATAATGCAATAATTTGAACCCTCACTAGATAATATAGATACTTTTTACAATTTTCATTTTATGTAACTTGGAGCTATTATATAATTGTATTTACTAATTTGAAAATTTGTTTAGAAGCAAATAGAGAAGTGCCATATTGTTAAGTTTAGGGAACAAATATTAATTTAACCTGAATTTTGAAATGCGTTTTGGATGAAAAAAACAAAACCTAACATTTGACGCGGGGGGTGAGGGATGTCAGCCCCGGAGTAGGGGTGTCAATGGCTACGGTACGGGTTGGATGCAGACATTTTCATACCTATACCTATTAAAATTGATCTTATTCATATCTTACTCTTACCCATTAAGATCCGTTAATATTATAGGATAACGAAACGGTAGCGGGTGAATAACAGATAATACTAATATAATAATTAGTTTTATTATATTTTACAAATTATATTTTACTCATTACATAATATAACCATTTAAATTATTTTTTCACTCATTATAATTTTTTATTGCACAATTTGAAATTGGAAAACAAAATTTCGTCACAGCAATGTGAAAATGTGATTATGTGAGCTAAATTCTTACAAAATTTACATTTCATTCTTACGATTAAGTAAAAAGGCAAAAAAAACGAAGAGGGAAAGAAAAATATATTAAAGATACACTTGATGCACTGGAATAGAAAGAAGCAGTTTAGGACACTGAAATGAAAGAGTAAATCTAGATGCACTGAAAATTGAGTTGAATATATATATATATATATAATTTTAGATTTTATAATTATCTTGTAGGGTAATCGATACGAAATAATCATTACTCTTACCTTATCTATTTAGTTAACAAAAGAAATTCTTACTCGTACTCTTACCTAATAAGCTAACGGAAAAAAAAAATTACTCATACTATACGAGTTGGATAAACGGCTAAAAAGATACTATTGACACCGTAGGCTCCTGATTTGGTAAAGAATGTTGAGGGGATATTTGACTTGGTCAAATCGAGTAGAGCAGATGAGGGGTTCACAATTCACAAACGGTGTGATAACGGGATATGACAGTCGTTTGAAATGAAAGGCTGACAGATGGGGTGTCTCCTGTCAGAGTTAAAGTTGACCTAAACTAGGGGCTAAGTCAGAGACGCAGATTAAAAAGCGCTGGAGTCCACACCACAGAAGTAATGATCATCCCTCTCATCTCTCAATTGAAATTAACCCGCTGACAGATGGAACCCACATGAAGGGCATCCCACGAGCTGACGAGTGGGGGCCAAAAAGGGAAAACTGGATAATGCTGTACTGAATTACTGGAGAGAATGAGAGATTTGTTCAGTTGAAGTTCGTTAGCTGAGATTTTCCATCTAGATTGATTTTTTAAAGAAGGTGACATAAACTGAGGTCAAGCTTCTAAATAAGGGAAGCATTGTAAGAGAAGAAGATTGATGTATGTAAAAGAGAATTCCACATTGATGTCATTCAATTTTCTCTCTCTTCCTGTTCTTCTCTCCTCTTTCCACTCTTAATCTCAAATGAACGAGGCTATGGTACTACGCACAATGCATACTGATCTATACTATAGATTAATATTTTCATTTTTAAAGTTCTAACAATCAATCTGAACCGTCCAATATAATTTTCATATGAAAATGTACTAGTAGATCAACTTTTATATTATGTTTTTTTAGATAGATAAAAAATCACTTGATCTAAGATTCTAAACTAGAGGTGTAAACGGAGCGGATTCGGAGCAGATGATGCTAATACCAAATCCGTATCCGCCTTTCAATGAGCGGATACGGATACGAATAGTAAACGGATATCAAAATTTAAAACCATATCCGCCTTAAACGGATTCGAATATGAATATAGAACGGATAATTGTCGGATATTGAGTTATATGAACTTTAAGATATAATTAATAATTAATAAAATTTAAATATGAAAATAAATGAATAATTGTAAGTTGATGGAGATATTAATGTTGGAAAGATGGGAGATATAAGATATTCATTCTATTGATATAATATATAAATAAAATAAAGAAGTAGTAACAAAAGATAGTGTGGTGTAGTGGTTTGTAGCTTGGTTGCTTAGACCGTCACCTCTTATGACATGGGTTCAAATTCCCTTGAAGGCAAAATAATTTCTTTTAATTAGTGGGTCCGAAAAAATTTATTGGGTTTCGGATGATCCGGATATCCACTCCATTTAGGTATTACTATCTATATCCGTATCCGGATCTTCTGTGGATAATTGATAATTATCCGCAATATCCGTATCCGTTTAGATCCGGATACGGATTATATGCGGATTCGGAGCGGATATCCGCATCCGTTTAAAGCCCTATTCTAAACCATTCAAAAATAATAATTTTCTATCTATACAAATTTTTTTTTTTTAAATGTAAAATTTTGTCCGTAAATACATTTTTATATTTATACGTAAATCACATTGAAGAGTTCAGATGGACTATATTAACTTTAAAAATAAAAATATTAATTCATAGTATGGTCCAATTGCGCTACGCATAGTACCATACCATCACTTATCTCAAATTCTCGATTGAGTTAGTTGTGACCTTTTCCAAGATAATAACAAAAACAGCCGAACAAAACACGGGAAAAAAAAGGTCAATTGGATTGAAAAATTCCAAAGGAAATTGTTCTCTTTCCCACAAGAGGACTTTCAAAAAGCCATATACAAACCCCGGTGTAATCCTAAAAGGAAGCCAATTCACATCAAAATACATACACTCACAACCAATGTTAAGAAATATAAGAAAAAATATGAAATCCCACTATATATCTACACTAAGCCCGCCCTATGGAATGGAAATACATGTGGATGAAACAAAAGCATCTCACTAAGTATTTCTATCAGTCAACCTGCTAAACTAAACTAATATACAAGAATTTTTGTTATCTAACAACTCCTTGTCATCTAGTTTTAGAGAAAAGCTTCATCTTTCTTGCAAAAAAACCCAATGGAGGTCTCAAAATCGGCATCTCCTCAATTATGGCATCTTCTTTATTTAAATCTGCTATGTTTACCGAAACAGATCCTGTTGGTGAATCTGAACCCGAGCCCGACCCATTAAGATGTTCATTGTGCCTCAAATCCCTCAATAGGCAGAGCAACCTTTTCGCATCTCCTTGCCCCTCTTGACTTCCATTTACTGAAATGTCGACCAAGGCTGGTATCACACCTTCTTTCATCAGAAGCAAACAATTTTCAAAGCTACCTGAACATAGAGAGAGAAGTATGACCAATGCATGGTCTTGTTCTTGGTGGGTCCCAGTTTCAAGGAACTCAGAAATTGATGCGAGACACCCTTCAGTTGCGGTGATCAATTTTAAGGTATCTTCCATGCAACTCAAGCTGCTCATCAGTTTTAGACAATATTTAGCAAGTCTTTCTTCATCGAGTAAAGAGGCTATTTTAGAAATGAATTCAGCTGTGACAACATGAGATACCAAATCTCTGTACTGGGTAAGAATTTTGTTTAGGATTTTCAAAGCTAGATCAAGACACTCAGCATCTTCCTCGGTTTGAACAAATTCTAATATTGAGAGAATAAGGCCTGATTCAGTAATTCTGGATACATAAGCAGATTCTTCGGTTAATTTATCTAGGACCAGTAGAACTTCATGCTTTGCTTTTGTTTCAAGAAATGATGAGAAGAGATCTAACGAGTCTTCATTTAACTGTGGCATCTGAAACCTGTATTTCAACAAAAAAAGGAAATCAATTTAAATGAACCCTGTTTTCAAAGGGGCAGAGGGGCTCAGTGGCACATTTTATGAATTATTTCCATAGTATTGTGATTTTCAAAATCATGGTTCTTTTAGTAAATTCAATAGGGAAATTTTCGAAGTATTTTTTTGATCTATCACAACTTGAATTGGAGGTACGGACAAAAGCAGTGGAAGATTTCAAAATTGCTCGACTGCATTTATGTATTGGTATGTTAACAATGTGACCTTCATAAAGCCAAAAGTTAAAAAGTTCTTGTGGCAATTACATGACCAAGTAATAGGTTAAGCGAGTTTTAGATAAAGGAACCAAATCTCAGCTTTCTGATAGGTGCCACTTAGAAATAAACAACCATACTTTTGGTTATTACCAGTTAAGTTTTATCTTTCTCCTTCCTAAAATAACAGATAATAAAATATACTGCATGGGAAGGAGAAAAAGGTTACCTGCTATTGCTAAAGAAAGCAAGGAGCAACTGCAAACCAGTTCTCTGTGCCTCCAAATCACATCGTTCATAGCAACTTCTCAAAAATTCAATTAATTCCTCCATAAATCCATTTGAAACCATGGAATAAATAGTCTCCTCATCCCCTTTCAAAACAATTTTGAAATCTTCCACTGCTTTTGTTCGTACCTCCAATTCAAGTTGTGATAGATCCAAAATGAACTTCGAAAACATTTTCCTATTGAATTTGCAAAAAGAACCATGATTTTGAAAATCACAATTCCAAGGAAATAATTCATACAATGTACCACTGAGCCCCTCTGCCCCTTTGAAAACACGAGATGAGTCAGAGACGAAGCTTGAATCCGAGGAAGCAATGGATGTATTGCTATGGTCAAATTGAAAAGGTAAATTTCTGACCTTGCCGCGAATAATAGGGGTAGAAACATCTTTCAAGCTTGTGATTGAGTATTGACTCTGCAGGGTTTCTGACATAGAAAACGACCCGCTTTCAGATCCTAACCCCTTTTTTTCTTGAGAAACCACTGATTTGACCTTTGCTGACTGAACCACATCTGGTTGACTTGATTTCATGCAGTGGTCCCTGTGCCAACCTTCAATAAGGTCTTTCATGGCATTGTTTGGTATAATCGCAAAATTGTCCAACTTGATTTTAGTTCTAGGACATGTGTCATTCCCCTGTTCAAACCAATTCTTGATATTCTCTCTCTCATAAGTTTGTCCTGAAGAAATGATCACTGGATCGAGCATTAATTCAGAAGAAATCGGGCACAGAAATTCCAGAGGCGGCGAAACAATAAAAGTACTAACATCTTCTTGTTTAAGGGGCTTGTGGGATTTCAGATCAGGCTTGATGGGATTTGGGTTAGTGTTTTCTTTGGCGCTTTTCCCATATTTCTTCACAAGGTTTAGTAAGTAGATAAGCACCCCTTGTTTCTTGAATTCCTTGTCACCATTGACATTTTGGAGCAACTTTTTAATTGCCCTCCTTTCAATTAGAATAGATTTGGGGGTTGTAAGGCTTAGTTTAGAGGTCACAAACTGGAAGGTTGAGAATTCAAGTTCTTCAGGACTGTCAGCTTGGTGTAATAGCTCTAAGATAGATTTCCCAGCCTCCTCATCTGATGGATCAATGCTGAAATTTGCATCATTTATGTGATCTATGACCTCAACAATCTGTACAGTGCATAAAATAAAACGAATAATTAATAAATAATAAAGTCAAATTAATCTACAGAAGTGAAGAGTACAGCTATCATGTCACGTTCTGTAGACTCTTTGTTTGCTAGCCCTCCAGGAACCAACCAGTAAAACTTACACCATATATTATAAAAAAATTAAAAGCTTCCAGTTTGCCCTCGAAAATTTTAAAAGTTCCATGGTTGCCCCTCAAAATATCAATGTACCATATATGCTCCCATAAAATCACACAGATGAAATTATATTCAAAGGTAGTACAGGCAAAACAGAATGCATGATCTAAATTCCCATTAATTGAATATATATACCCGTTATGGAAGTAGTATAACTAAAGTGGAATTCATAATCTATGTTCCCATCAATTGAATATATATATACCCATTTACAAATGCCTGAAACAGCTAGGAGTAATTTGTTCTTCTTTATTGACTAAATTTCAGTGAGCTGAACTATATTCCCTCTTACAAAAACATAATGGATATGGAAGAGAGAATTGTAATTACAGTAATATGACAACAACCAGCATAAGAATTGTAAAAAAGATGGTTTATCTTATTTAAATGATGGTATATCGAATTAATCTTGTAAAGGCATTTAACCCTAAGGGAAATCTTAAAAGAATCTGGGTTTTAGGCGACGCACATAGGATAGTTTCTTTTTTCAGAGGAAAGTACGGAGATCATGAACTATTGAAGGGTATCCTGGACAATTTCACCTTATAAGTAATAATAAGCGAAGAATTGAGAAAACTTCAAATACCTTAGTGGCAAGTAGAGGTTGCACCATGGTTTGGATAATACATAAGCTCTGAGACAAGGAGCTTGTTATTCTCTGGCACCTCATTAAAGTTGCCTCAGCAGTTATAGCCTATATGTACAAGAGTCATAAATCAGATGTAAAAGGAGATATTAACAAAAAATATTCTCAGAAGGACAGAGTGCTCGAGGGCATAATGCAATTCTGATTGTGTAAGATAAAAGAAATTTGCAATCCTTTTCTTTAATTTTCTTGTCGGAATCGAACAGTTTAGGTTAAAAAACATCTGTGTACTGCCAACTTTTTTATACTCGTAAGGTTTTTTGGCTGAAATTATGCTTAACTAAGGTTTTACATTCATCATTTTTACATTCTAATCTAGCATTCTCTATAAATCTTCCAGTCCGAAAGCAAATTGAAATCATGTACACTACCATGGTATAAGTGAACTTTTACTGAGCGACATCCAACTACTTGTTCAACATCAATGTTTTGGCTAACAAAATTAATGATGATACCAAATGGAGATGATCAGATTTTGTAAAGCAAGACATGGGATCTTTCTAACTGCAGGGACCAAAACAGGAATGTGTAACATAGTATGAACCACGTGTAATTTCTTGAACTAAATAAAAGTACCAGGTATAGTTTGCTAGACTCCGTGCATTGCTGGATAATATGCTTTCCTTTATCCACCTGATTGTTTATAGAACATAGCTCTTGTATGCCTACTCTACTACCAGGCCGGGCAGACTCAATTGCAGGTAGAATCCATGTGACTTTATCCAAAACATCTCTCAACACAGTGCACATCGACCTATTAACCTATGATGATTTGTGAGAAAAATTTGGGTAAGTAGTGATAGGTGGCATCATATCAGAAAAATAATGCATAATATCATGGAAGTTGTTTTGTATGTTTTTGAAAGGTAATATCATAAAAGTTGTTCTAACCTTTATATCATGATTACTTTGTGTCCCATTTGCTGACTCATTTGCATCACTCTCCATCTAATACAGGCTTTGTCTGCACTAATTATATACTTTTATATGAATATCTGTATAAAATAAATAGTTCAAGGTTACTTCAGTCATCCATACAACAAGTCAACAAGCACTAGAAAAAGTGGGGGGGAAAAAAGATAACAAGAGTAGGCATTAGGCAAGCTGTAACTGTCCTTTTCTGTTTAGGAAAGTTTGTGTATTGGTCCTTCAACTTTCCCAAAAGCACCAATGTGATCATTGAACTTAAATATAAGCTAAACAAGTCCAGTCCTTATTTTTCTAGCATGGCCACATGGACCCAGTTTGTTTGGGTTCAATCAAAAAGGAAGGACGATGGGTTTGGAACAGTAGAGAGTTGAAGAAATGATTCATTGTTTCATTTAGAGAGGGGTTGTTTTGATGAGAAGAGAAATGGATCAGTGTTTTCCAGAAAGTCCAGGACCTATTTGGTGTTTTGCAAAAGTTCAGGGACCAGTCTGAATTTTATCTTTGTGCTACAACTCTTTCAACAGATCAGAAAGAGAAACTTATAACTACACCAATGCAAATATACCATAAATAGATTCCAAAGCTTTCGTTTTCTCTAATCAAGCAGGTGCAGTTAAGTCTAAATTTTATAACAAGTTCCCTCATTTGCTAATCTCTAGAATTGGCAATTTCATCCCCCAGTCCCACCCCCCTCCTGGCCGAATTCACATCCTCCTGGACCCAAACCAAGTAACTGCGACAACCTTTTGTACACATCAAGCTAGAGAAACCAGTATAAAATTGTTCACCGGTAACTAACTTCTTTAAATATAATGACAACCATATAGATCCTCTGTTCTTAACAAATGTAATAACCTAGGACATTAAATCGTAAATCAGTAAATCAATAAATCCCTATGCACGGTATTTCTGGAAAAAAAAAAAACCCCAATAAAGCAACAAAGAGGAAACTGTTCACTTTAAAGCAACAAAATAAATGAACAGGGATGTTATCAAAAAGAGGAAAGAAACCTGATCAAAGATCCAAGTTTTTATCCGAAAGACCCCTTCTACTCACATAAACTCCTCCTCCTAAGCTTGAAATCAACAACTTCAGGCCTTCTAAGTATTAACTGGAGATAGACGAAGGAGATATCTATGAAGAGCACGTGTATGAAAAACAGAGAACTCAATTGAATCGATTTTCAATTGAGAACCAACGACGAATGGATGGATGTCAGAGACCGAGAGAGAGATGCTTTGGTCTGATCAGGAATATATACGAGGAAGATAGCGATTAGCGAGAGAGTAAATGGTAAGAAACATCAAAAAGGGACTCCAGACAAATTTCCATCTCCTGTAAGCAAGAACACAGAGTCGGTTCGTGTAACGAATCACATAATGCAGAATCTAACCTGCAAGGACCACATACCCATCTTTTGCTATCGTTTACGCATGTTTTGACTGGTACGAGTGGCCTCAAAGAATCAAGAATAAGGTGGACCTAACCCGCGGGATGGAACATTCACTCCCACTTGAAAAAAGAGAGCTGATACGGGTCCGAGTTAGATGGCTCTACTTTTTGCGGTTTACGGGACCCACATCCTGTGTCCTGACCCCACATTTGTATTCCAAAATATTTTTGAAAATTAGAGCGGACCCCGCATTCGTATTCCAATTTCCAAAACATTTTTGCATTTTATCCCTTATGAGAGCTTAAAATTTGTTTGCATTTGTCACTTTCCGACGTTCTTAATTTCCGAATTAATGACGTAGCGAGCGATTTGCTGCTGAGCTAACTCGATTTTTGTGTACGGAGACGAAATAAAACCCCACTGAATAAGATTGATGAAGTTAATATTAGAAAATCTCCTACAAGTGACCTCAAGTATTCCAAAATTTTAATTAGCATAAAGAAGCAGTTCCAAAAATTAATATAAAACTATAATTGATCCCTCATTTCGATTTTCTTTAAATTTAATGATCATTGATTATCTTATGTATACAATTTGTACTAACTAATCTTCAAGGTAACTATTGATAATAATGTAGACAAAAGTCGTATCATGATGAAGCGAGTATTGATTTAGTTATATATGTGATGATGTCAATAAAATTTTTTGATAGATATATAATGACATAGAATGTCTGATATTAGTAAAAATGATGCTTTTCTTTTAATTTTAATTTCACATCTCTAACAAGTTCATATGCAAATTAAGATTCTTGTATATTTGACTTTATAAGCAATTATTTAAACTGAAAAGACTATTATTATATCTCGGATTCACACTTAATGTGCATAAATAGTAACACATTAGATCACTTGTAATTTCTTATGTATCGGACTTTAAACATTAAATAAACATTTATTTGAACTGAAGTACACAATACACTATTATTATGTCTCAGATGCCTGCTCAATATGCATAAATAGTAACACCTAAAAACATTATGAAATTAATCCCTTTCAATAGTTATGACATAATTTTAAAACTGTTGTTATGAAAATTTTATAGCTATTGAACAAATTTATGTCATGATATATTAAGAAAATTATTTTCTTCATTCATTTCAATATTAATATCAGTTTTTATAATTTCAATATAATATATAATAAAATAGATGATACTAGTGTGAATTCATGTAATGACAATAATCAATTTGATTCATATTAAAATTTTGAAGTACTAAATTTGAAATAATTATGATTTAGGGACCAACATAGAAATAAGATGACACCTACCACTACCAGTCGCATACTTTGCCATTGGGATTCGTTGTATTGAGTCCGAATAGACCATGCTGATCCACTTGCAGTGGGGTTTAGCCCGAACTAGTCAATGTGACCGTTTAATTGGGTAAGGATTTTAACAGAACAATTTAGCTTCATGCAGCACACAAACCATATACAGTGCTGTTTCGATTCTAAAGTTCATGTGCTGCATGAAGGCAAAACTACTCTGTTAAAATAGTTACCCATTTAATCATCTCTCTCTTTTCTCTTTTCTCTTTTCTCCTTTTTTTTTGTTTGTTTCTGTTGACTCTTCTCCGGCGGCACACAGTGATGTGATCTCTCTCACAACACAAATCTGAGAAGTCAATTTCAGATCGCCACAATTGCTCTAGAGAAGTCAATTATGTGATAGAGTCTTATTTTTCCTTTTACATATTTATTTATTCTTATCCAGTAAAATAATAAAATAATATTGAAAAATATAAAATTTAGTAATCAGTAGACCGCCACAATTGCTCTAGATTTTTAAAATTACATTTAGACCTATAAAACTAAAGAGAGAATTGTTGTATTTTTTTTTCTCCATCAAAACTCTCAATTTTTTTTTCTCCATTTTAAATTGGAAGTAATTGTTTTCATACATATCAAAAACTTCTAAAATATTTAATTTTCCCATCAAGACTTATAATTGTTTATTATTCCACTAAAAACAAACAATCTTTCTCATTTTTCCTTTCTTTAATCTAATTTTAAACTTTTATTTGAGCTTATTATTGTTCTTTTATTTTAAGAGGAAATGTCTAATATCATTATCTTCAAACGCGCATATTTTTAATGTCCAACACGTTTATTATTTTAAATTTTGATGAAAAAAATAAAATTTTTTGAATTTTTTTAATATATCATGCTTCATAAAAAAATCGCCGTATAATAGCACAACCATGTTATCATTAATGTCGTTTACATAGCACAACCACTACAATCATTTGTGAATTAATTAAGTTCATAAATGCCATCAAGACTCATTATTTAATGATGGTATTGTGGACCATTTTTTTTATTTTTTTTATTCCCGGTATAGTAACTTTTGACTTTCAATTGTGAATTCAAGTCTTTTGTTGGATTTAATTCTTTGTTTGGCTCAACTTGAAGATCCATATAAATCAAATAAAGTGGTCAACCAAACCGTGGAACCTTGTTTCAGAATTTATATTGAGAAGTCAAAAGTTTAAATTTGAAACTGGTATTTGGTTAAACGCGGTTGAGATGTGTTTTTGAATTTGATAAAGCTATAAATAAACAATATGCAATATTTTCTCCTTTGGTATACACGCGGTTGACATGTTCTTCTAGAATTCCTATAACGGATTTAAAACCAATTAAATGTTTTCGTAAATTATTTTTCTGATTAATTTAATGTTGAATCAGCCAAAATTACTAAATTGTTAATGCAAAAAGGTACGTAGGTTTGAAATCCAACTTTTTATAAATATTAAAATTTTGAAAACAAAATCTTCATCTTTCTCTCTCAAAAAAAATTATGATATATATAATTGGACCATGTATTTACCAAGAACTGAGAGTCTTATAATTTGAAATAAATTATAAGGTTGTTTTTTTTCTAAGAACAATAATTCATATAGCATATTTTTTCCGGGCCAATTATCCTTTGTTTTTTACATAAGCAAATGCCTCTTTTAGTTATACTTTGATTTTTTTTTTTTATCACAAATATCCATTGAATATTACAAATATGGATAAAACATATTGTTCTGCTGACAATGATTGATCAATGATCAATAGCACTTTCACCTGTATATAACTACTCCATGGTATTAAACTATTAATTATAAATATTGAATGGGTTCTCATTGACAAGTAGTTTGTCAATTGTCATGATGGAACTTCATATGTGAATTGATCTTTTCTTTTCTCACCCATTACAGTGTGAACAAAATAATTTCTTCATGGTCTTTCTTTTTCTAACATATATATAGTGTACATCATCAAAAAGTAAAGAAATAAAGTGGAACCTGTTAGGTTAGACTTGAAAAGATTTTACGCGCCATGACATTAATAAAGTTGTATTGCAACAAAAACAAGAGAAAGAAACATTCATGTATGCCCAGTAAATTAGGGGTGTCAACAGATACGATACGGGTCGGGTGGAGATATTTTCATACCAGTATCCATTATGATAACGAAAAAAAAATCTTTACCTTTATCCGTTTTTTCGAATACGGTACGGATTGGATAAACGAATAAAAAAATGCCATTAACATCTCGATTTATGCTTTCTATAAAAAAAATTCAAAACAAGAAAATATAGAAAATAATAATAATTAATACAACTAATTTGTATTATGAAAATTTAGTAAAATACAAAAATTTATTGTATCATGTATTATCTTCATACAAATATATATCTATATATATAATTTTTTTTTTTTAAAATTATCTTGTAAGATAACGGGTAAGATAACGAAAAAAATCATTACCCGTACCTGATAAGTTAACAAAAAATAATCTTACTCTTATCCGTCTTTTCAAGTACGGTACAGGTCAGGTAAACGGGTAAAAGGATGTCATTGAGACCTCTACAGTAAATCCTACAAATAGCATGTCATATATATGATCCTTAAAAATGTAAATAAATCAGTTGCTCCTAGTTCCATATATAAGGAACGTATTAACCGTGTCATTTTCTTAATTACAGGGACTAAACAATTCAGATATTATTTGTTTGTATTCAAATATTTAAATGATACATATAAGAATATAAATATTTTTTAACAGATATTAATATGGATACGATTCAATTTGGAAGCAGATATAAATTCAGATTAGAATCTGAATTATTTTAATATACAAATATTTGTTATAGAAGTTCATATATCGCTTTAATTTGGACTTCATAGTTACCAACCCAATTAATTTTATATCTGATTTAGTCAATTCAATTACTCATATTGAATCATTTATTAAAAATTTAAAACAGAAGTTTTTTTTTTATACAATTTGACTAATAATGATGATAATTTACGATTGTATTTTATTAATCAATAAATAATTTTTCTTATAAAAATATTATGTATCAATTACACGTACTTATAAGTGTCCTTTTTATATAAATATACGATCTTATTATTTTATCAATTATTATTTGACCCATATTCATTTAATATTCAATTCATATAAATTAAAACTATTACGTATTTGAATAGACATGGTCTTGCATCTGCTTAGTAGTGGGCCCGCTGGCAGGGGCGGGACAGGCGGGAGCTTATGTGGATATAGTGTGCATTCATGATTTTATATTGATATTTATTGATTTCCTTCATAAAAGATAGGATCAGGTCAATAATAATAGTCTGAGAGGCTCTGACTTTTTTTGTTTTTTGCATCTTAACGCCCGTAGGCAATCTCTGACTATATATTTGCGGGTCTTGAATCATATTAAAATCTAAGTCAACAATAAATTAAGAGTGAGGCTACGGTACTATGCATAACACGGTTTGGTCCGTGTTACGGTTCAATATTTGAGTTTTCAAAATTTTAACGGTTGATCCGAACTGTTCAACATGATTATAAAATGAATATGTACTTGCAAACCAAATTTTACATTTTTTCAAATTTTTTTACTATTTGTTTAGATAGGTAGAAAATCACTTGATCTGAAAATTCTGGACCATCCAAAAACAGTGATTTTCTACCTATCTAAAAAAATAGTAAACAAATTCAAAAAAATGTAAAATTTAGTTTGCAAGTACATATTCATTTTATAATCATGTTGAACGGTTTGGATCTACCGTTATAATTTTGAAAACTCAAATATTAAGCCGTAGCACGGACCAATCCGTGCTATGCATAGTACCGTAGCCTCACTCATAAATTAATAATGCAATTCCTTCTCTCTTATCTACGATGCTTAAATTAGTAATCTAGAGAAGAAAAATAACTGAATTTTGAACTTAAGTTTTTTAAAACATGCAATTTTCGCTAGGGTTAATAGGCAGGGTGAAAACGGAGCGGATAGTAGTAAAATCATATTTATATTTATTTTTATTTTTTTGAATACGGATACGGATCAGATATCAACCGGATACCGGATACAGATACGGATATGGATCGGATCGGATATTTACTAAAATAATTTTAAAAATAACAAAGTTTATGATATTTATTTAATTTTAATGATGAATAACAATATTTTTTCATAATATATATTAAAATATATGATATATATCTATTATTCGAATACAAATAATTAAAACGTAAAACCATATCAGTATTCATATCCACACAAATATTTGGATATCGTATATCCACATCTAATTTTTCAAATTGGGCTCTAGTTGAGAGCGAGTATCCGGTGCATGAGCACAAGTGTACTCAGAAGGAGAGCAGCTTGGTTTAAGATTCGCGCGCACGAATTTTGGGACCGTCCAGTCTGATTTAAGATTCGTGCGCACGAATTTTGGGACCGTCCAGTCTGATTTAAGATTTGTGCGCATGAATTTTAAAGCAGATGCGAAAGTTGCGGACGCTAATCTTAAAGTAGATCAGACGGTCACAGAACCCATCGAACTCACTTTGAGTCCGATGGGCATCGGACCCAAATTCACGCTACTCAGAAGTGGATTGGTGCCAAATTGTAAGGAGACGCATTATAAGAGAAAAAGAACACCACGAAAGATAGAAAGTGAAACTTAATTATTTTTAATCGCACATGGTGAAATTTATTACAATTTTCTTTCTCAAGTCCCAATCACACTTCCTTCTCCAATGGTGAGCCAGTAACAAATTTAAGGCCTAGATGCTCCTCTGTTTTATCTGACTGTATATCTTTATATTTGTAATAAGTGTGCTTCACAAATTCTATTTTTTCTTTCTTTGATTTTATTCACTGTGACTGTCGTCTGTCGCTGTCAAGATAATCATTTATTTGTCCTGTAATATGACCAATGAAAATAGTGATTCGTAACTGGTAACTAATATATGTGTTCATAAAATATTTTACGAGTATAAGTTGATTTTTATAGATTTTTTTTTAAATAAAGGAGATTGTTTCCACATTTTTTAATGCTACAAATTATGACAATCTTATCTTCATTAATAATTTAATCCATGCACAAATGAACTCAACTAGTTTTTGTTCCTTTTAGTCCCTGGCCTTAACAAATTGTCCTTAATATATAAAAATATTTGAAAGTTTTGTTGTTGTTGTTGTTGTTGTGCTGTGCATGTACTGTTCATGATATACATCATAATCAACGTTTTATATTTGTTACTTAAATATAAAGTTAATTTTGTAATATAAAAGTAAATTTGTTATAATTTGTGACTGATAATACCAAAATGTGACACCAAACGTTTATTTTCCTCCTTTTTTTTGTTTTTCCCCAAATGATTGTTCTACAGTCTTACTATGGTGATGTTGCTCTGTGGTGTCTGTTTTCCTATGGTTATCTTCTGTTGGATTTAATTTGTTAGAAAGTAGTTCTTAGTTGCTTTTGATATTTTAAGTTGATTTGAACCTGGCTGTTATGATTTGAAACTATAATTGTGAAACAATAGGTATCAAGTGTGGTACCAGTGCTGCTGTGCATACTCTTCAACATTAATGATACTGGTCACTACTCACTAGTGGTTTTATTACTTCAAAAGAAAGAAAATAATAACCAAGACCAAATAAAGGGAAAATAGAGCTACGCTTTCCCAACCGAGTCCATACCCTCTGAGGTAACAGACTATTTCTGTTTAGATCCGGACCGTCCAATCAGAATCCGGGTCAATCTGGTTGGAGCTGGAATACACAGACTCCTTAATATTCGTGCAGATTCTGATTGGACGGTCCGGATCTAAACAGAAATATTATGTTATCTTATTAGGTGATATGAATTGTTTCCAACCTGCAGTTAAGTTGTCACGTTTCTGCCAAGGAAACATGAGCACTCAAATCTTTCGTTAATATATATTTCATTTTCTCGGTACATTACTACACTTGAGACAAATTTGCTTTCATCATTTGATGTATTGTTATATCTTACATGGTTAGTATATGTATGTTTTTTTTTTCTCTCATTTTTTCGCATGATATCTGAAGTATTTTAAGTTCATATTTTCTTTCCTGACAGCTGAAGTTATCGAAAGAAAAAAATATACATATTCTCTTTGACTCATATCTATCCTTTAGAAAAAGTGTAAGAACTCAAGTTTCTTTTTTTAAGGTGGCTTTAAATGCTAACTGACAATTTTATTGATAGAAAACGTATTTACAACGAGTCAAATAACTCTAATTTCTAGATCTAAACTCATATATTCTCATTAATTTATCTAAACTACTCTCATCATCTAATTCTACTTATTTACACTCTTAAATACCATAATACCTCATTCTTCATCCCTCTCTACAACCGAATCTGCTTTCGTCCGATAGCCGCCGCGCTCCGACAGCCGAATCTACTCACTGCCGGGATTCGACACTCACCACCGTGCTCCGATGACCGGATCTACACACCGCCGCGCTTCGACAGCCGGATCTACTCACCGCCTCGCACAGATTGAAAATAGTAAAGACATTACGCTCCGAGCTGCGACGATACCGGATTCTTAGCTCCGGTCAGCTCCTCTCAACTCTCTCCCTTCTTTTTCATTCTCTTCCCGCTCGAGAAGGTAGATACGAGAGAGAGGGGGAATATAACTGTGTCGGATTAAAATCTAGAAGAAATGAAAGAGTTGAAATGAAAAAAATAAAAAAGCAAGAAGCCAAGTTTCTTAACACTCCATCCACAAAATTGTCCCGTGCCTTTAATTTGCATCGATTTGCGTTCAGTATCAGTCAAACAACTAAAATTCTTCTTCTTTTTTTAACCAAAAGTATCAGAGTATAAATTATACAGTGTCTCATGCAATGGGCAATTAAAATGATAAATGATAAAAGAATACTATTATAATAGAACTAGATAGTATTTTTACAAGTTAAAGAACCAGACGAAATAAATAACTCAAATTGCAAATTTTTGACTAAAACATGAAAGTTCTCACTAGTGGAGAATCAACAATCAGTATCGGTCAAAAACAGACATCAAGATCGGACCTGCGTGCGATCCTGACCTAGACGTTACTGATAGTACCACTAATCAGGATCATATCCGGATCGTCTCTTTATAGATGGCCGATCTTGATAGTGATTTTCAATGACGAATTTTAAATTCATTCAATCTTGAAAGGTATCAGTATCACATATTTGATATATCCGATTATGATGAGGCGATTCTGATGAGGTGATACTATTTGTACATTTTCCACTGGTGTCTGATACAGTCCACATACGTCAATCACTTTGTAATTTTTAGTACAATGTCGCTCTCTGTTTCATTCATTTTGCCACGTTAAATATTTTGGGCTTCTATTGTTTTTTTTGAGGGGATTTTGGGCTTCTATTTCCTTCTCCTTTTAAGCTCCACTATCAGTAGCGCTTGACCTGGACAAGAAATTGAATCTGGGATTGTGGTACACATGGGCTCATATTGGATTTCCTAAAAAGCCCAGTAAATGAATGGGCTCATATTGGATTTTTTTCAACAAGTTCAAACCACCTATAAGCCCAATAGATAGCTTTTGTCGATTTTCCTACGCAATTTTCTATACTTGTGCTTTAAGATTAATAGATTATTATAGTTCTGCTAATGGTATATGTGAATTATGTCAAGTTCTTCCAGCACCGTGATCAAATTTGATTAATAGATTAGAATAATTTAGCATACATTTTATGATACATCCAACTCATACGGGACATATATTTGAAAAATATTATTCAAATTTAAAAATAAACTATCATGTGTTTTAAATTATTTAGATATGATGGGTATCAAATTTGAGTTAATTTAAAATTAATTTAACCATCCATCAAATAATTGTGATTTTTTTAGCAGTGAGCTTTTAATGGTTTTATGATGAATGACCAATAAATCTTAAATTGACTCGATTAAATGCACGTCCAATCTAAATAATTGAGAATACACCTACAATTTAAATGTTTAATTTGAATAATATTTTCCAAATATAAGTACTATGAAAATTTAATGTATCATAAATGTTGGATGCATGCTAAAATTATTCATAAGATAAAATACAAAAAGAAAAGAATTATGCCCATCGGACCTACTTTGGTTCGATGGGCTTAATCACCGTCCGATTTGCAATAAGATGTGTGCGCTTCGCATTAAAATACATGCGTGTCTACTTCAATTTCTGTGCACACAAAGCTTGATGTTGATTGGACGGTGTTGAAGCTAATTGGACCAAAAAGTAGGTCCGATTCTGATCTCAAAAGAAAAAGATGAAAAAATAAAAATAAAAAACTTGAGTTTTTTTTTTGAAAGAAAAGTGGAGGTCAAGCCTCCAAGTTTCATAAAAAAAAAAAAAACTTGAGTCTTATATCCACCCTTTCAAAACTTTTGATCAAGAGAACCTTCTTTTTGCTATCTTTATATACATGGTAAGTAGTTCATTTGACATGCCTCAGCTTTACGCGGCCGGTTCCTTGGCCATGGATTTGCTATATCTTCTATTTTTTTCCCATGTGATTTCCCCTTCTTTACATCAGGTGCACATTGATCCAACGTAGTCAAGAAAGAGAGATGCAACCAGAATATCCTTTTGTTTTTCACAGATTTGTTTGACTGGTTTTCTCCTTTTTACCAGTTCTACATCACACGCCAATTCCCTCATCGATCCCTAGTGATTCGTATGGCTATAATTAGAGATGCTTTCGTCCTCTCTTTTAAATCATTGATCGGTTGGAAATGCCTATATCTTTTAACTTTCTTATAGGAATATATTGGTACGAACAGAGATCTTAAAATTTACTTTTGTTTATGCTTGTTATTGACCACTGAAACTAAATATACCACCAGTATATAGCTTTTTCAAGTTGTACCGGTTGTTGCTGGTACAGAAATGTCTTGTACCGTACCAATTATTTAAATAGTTTCTATTATTGGATAGTAGTCTGATAAAGTTTATTGGTATGAGCAGAGATCTTAAATTACTTTTTATTTATGCACCAAAGACACACCAGTAGGCAGTTTAGCTTTTTGCAAGTTGTACCAGTTGTTGCTGGTACAGAAATGTATTGTACAGTACCAATTATTCAAAGAGTTTCTATTATTGGATAGTAGTCTGACAAAGTTTTGCGAAGGCTACATTGTGCTTTCTCCACTAGATAGTTAGTTAACCATATAATCCAACTAAACATATAATACAACAGAAGGAGAGGTCAAAAGAAACAATGGTCTCATTATCTCATAGACTGCATCATGTGAATTATAAGCACAACTAATCTAAGTTGTGGTCATCACTTTTTTCGTCATCAACTCTAATTTTAGTTTTACATTTCGAATGAGGTAATGGTAACATGCATATTACGGCTCGACTCGTGCTATGAATTAATATCTCAATTTTTAAAGTTTAATTGTCGATCCAAACAGATAAACATGTTCTCCATATGAAAATGTACTTGCAGACCAAATTTTACATTTTTTTATTTTTTACTATTTTTTAGATAAGTAGAAATCACTTCATCTAAAAATTCTGGACCATCCGAAAGTGGTGATTTCCTACCTATCTAAAAAGATAGTAAAAATATCTAAAAAATTGTAAAATTTGGTCTCCAAATACATTTTCATATAGTAATCATGTTTAACAGTTGAATCAGCTGATTAAACTTTGAACATAGAGATATGAATGATGAATCCATAGTACGGATCAATATGTAATATGCATATTACCATAACCTCATTTTTACATTTTTTTATTTTCTATAGAAGTTTCTATAGATGCCTGTAGTGGTTTGATTAAACCAGTGTTAAATTATGGGGCTCAGAATGTAAAGGCCCAACCACCAAAAATATAAAAAAGTACTAATAAGGGATTATAATTTAGAAGTTCGGTTATATGGTTAAAGCAAAAGGTCACTTTCTTTCTCTTTATAGACAAATGGTTGAAAATGAATCTTTCAAGTTGGGTGCATTGTTTAGGATATTCCATTCAGATAGAGAGATAAAAAGATGGATAGATATGTAGATAGATGCCAAGGCTAAGCTCTAAATTCTCCACAAATTGTTAACACATAAAAGACACTCTCAAACATGATCAGCCGATAGCCATTAATGTAAAGTAAATTCATCTTTTGTGATAAATCTCAGAATTATGAAAGAACAGAAATGATATTTAGTTATAACATATGTAACTGTTTCATGCCAATTAGGAGTATCAATGTTTCATGCCAATTTGTGATTGCTTTTGACACGACATCTTTAGTGAAGGCATGGTTTGATTTTTAGCCCAAGCACTCTTTCTAATTGCGGTTCAAGTATAATTTACATCAACTGATACATCCAATAATTTCAAGGAACACCATTAGTTCTTGATGGTCTTCTGCATATATGTACATAAATATTTATTCAAGGGAGACTGATATATTATGAGAGAAGTTCAATAATATATAGTAATGATCCAAGGGCATGTTAGTATAAGGTAGATAATGTTGACAACGATTCTTCAAATCAATTTAAGTAAGATTAAAAATCATAAAATAAATTTATATATATGTTTATTGGACACATAGATAGTCTAAAAAATAAAAAATGTATAGAATTTGAATATCTTTGATAATGCATCAAGGACTATTATTTTCATATCATTGAAACTTTAAATCACTTCATATATAATAAACATATACTGAATATCATTATTCTTACAAAAACATATTATTTGCATGACATTAATCATTCCTATAACATGTTAGATTATAAATTTAAATTATATATTTGAAAATTATTAAAATAAGTGATGTTGATCTGGAATATATAAAAGCATATCAAGGACTATGATGAGAAATGAGCACTTGGGCTAAAAATCAAAGCATACCTTTACTAAAGATACCGTGTCGAAATCATACACAAGATGGCAGAAAACTTTAATATTCCTAATTGTAGGGAACTGCAAATAGTTGATGGATACTTGTAATTATAAGAGTTTGGTCATAATGTGAGGAATGATTTTCATGGAAAATATTATATTTCATGAATAACAAAATTCATATAATTATTCTTGTTTTTACAAATAATAATAAAATAATGTTAAACAAGTATGTATTCTCGATGTGAAATAATATGTATAGGTTGTGAATTGTGATTGTCACAAATTTGTTTCATCGGAATTATAGTCATTTTATACTCAATTTAATACATACCAACTAATATTAAGATTTAAAGGCGTAATTGTAACAAATTTGAGACTTTAGGGTGGTGATTGTCACAAATAAAAATAAAATAAAAGGTAAGGATCAATGCATAGCAAATTAAAGGTAACTTTTCCTATGCAAGCGTCCTAGATTATGATTTCTTAGGTTTACTATAATTTATATCAGATATACTAACAGAACCTAGTTCTAATTCTATAATACCTGAGGTACAAAATTCTGGATCCGTATCCTCCCAGGTACCTGACTCAAGCAAATTGAAACGGACGGCCCAGATTAATTCTATTTGGGCCAAACTCAATCCGTTGCCTATGGAGACTGTAGGGAGTCTGTTTTGAGATTTGTGCTATGTTTAAAGAACCGTCCGATCATAATTTGTTTGAGTCAGATAACCTGAGGTGATGTCTTACAAGTTAGTTTACCGAAATTTTTATTAATACCCCAAAAAAAAAAAGAAATTATCAAATCTGCCCTCATCTCAAAATTATTTTTAAAATTGCCCTAACCGCCCCCCCTCTGGGCGGTCCAGATCCATAGCAGACCGCCCAGAGGGGGCGCGGTCCACTATTTTTTTTTTTTTAGAGAGATAATATGAATATTAAGATGCTGAATTCTAATGCTAAAAATTTTAAATTTTTTTTAAATATTAGTTAGATTACTTCTTTTAAGCATATTTATACTAAAATACGCTAAATTACTTGGAATTATGTTAAATTATGTTGAGTTACACTAAATTACTTTAATTACGCTAAATTACGCTAAATTACATTAAATTACGCTAAAATAAGGTAAATTATGCTAAATTACATATGAATAGGGACGATATCTTCACTGAAAAGGCGAAAAACGACAACGAAACTTCAAACGGTCATAAAACGGCGCTCGAGTGTCCGATTTTAGCAAATGACCACTTTTCGGAAAGCTTGTGAAAATACGCATGCGTTAGTGACCACTATGTCATTTTTCAAAATTCAGAATTGCCAAAAAACTAAGGGAAGAGCATCAAAACTTGTGTTGAAGTTTCCGATTAAGATTTTCATTTCTATTATTCAATCTAAGTAGCTCAGTAAATTAGTTACATAATGAACTTGTAGAATACCAATTTTTACTATTTTTGGAATTTTTTTACTATTTTTTATGATCATGAAAGATGGCACAGAATCGGTCTACTTTAGCGTAATTTTGCGTAATTTAGCGTAATTTATCGTATTTTAGCATGATTAGCGAAGTTATTGTTATTTAGCATAATTTAGTGTAATTCAATGTAATTTAACATAATACCAAGTAATTTAGCGTATTTTAGTATAAATATGCTTAAAAGAAGTAATCTAACTAATATTTAAAAAAAAAATCCGAAATTTTTAGTGTTAGAATTCAGCATCTTAATATTCATATTATGTCTCTAAAAAAAATAAAAAAATAAATAGTGGACCGCCCCCCCTCTGGGCGGTCTGCTATGGATTTGGACCGCCCGCCCAAAAAAAAAAAAAAAGTGGACCGCCCCCTCTCTGGGCGGTCAGCTATTGGTAGTGGACCGCCCCCCTTCTGGGCGGTCCGCTATGGATCTGGACCGCCTAGAGGGGGAGTGGTTAGGGCATTTTTAAAAATAATTTTGAGGTGAAGGCAGATTTGATAATTTCTTTTTTTTTTTGGTATTAATAAAAATATCGGTTTAGCTTATCACCTACTTAACCTTTCGGCGGGGATAAATTTTTTGTACAACTTGTCTCCGGAGATCCGAATAAAAAACAT
Organism: Carex parvula; assembly: GCA_025461045.1. Taxonomy (NCBI): domain Eukaryota; kingdom Viridiplantae; phylum Streptophyta; class Magnoliopsida; order Poales; family Cyperaceae; genus Carex; species Carex parvula. The sequence goes on from JAJGRW010000713.1 coordinate 287,425, forward strand.
TTACGGACAAATTACAAAGGTCATCTTTCACCAACAAAATTTTATTTTTACTAAAGCTGTTCTTTTAATCATTTCAATTGTTCTTTCCAATACAGAGAAAAACAAATAAAAGGTATAAGAGGTCGGCACACCTAGTACTGAAGTCTGAAGATCTCAATTGCAATGTAGGTATTGATCTGTTACAAATTTCATATATAGAACATTCTCTGTCACAACTAACTGAGAAGATGGTCCCACTAGTTGGTTTTATTATTCATAAAGTTTGCTTGAGAGAAATGATGGGACCCAAATGTTACTGTGCAGTAACAAATTAAGGTAATTACAAGTACGTAATAATTGTCCAAGTACAGTGCATGGGGAACATAACATAAAGAACCAATGCCTCAATAAAGGGAAAGATAAGCTTCAAATCTCAATGACATAATTAAGCCCCCTAGTTTTGGGCTAGCAGCCAAAACATAGGTGGATACACTCATTTCATGGCTAAGATTGAAGCAAATCCAACAAGCAAAGTACAATGCCAACTATACAATCTCTCTTTTTTTCTACAGCATCTCTCTTTGGAACATAGCATAAATCAGCAATAGGAACTCCCCCACACAATAATTGTACTGTAAATCTCTTACCGCACGTGGTAACATTCCCCAGGATTTACACAGATAATTTTCAGGTTTGTGATATATACAGGCAGAAATGAAAACCAGGATTTACACAGATAATTTTCAGGTTTGTGATATATACAGGCAGAAATGAAAACAGTATGGATAATATCGGATCTGTATTGAAAAATTAGATGTGGATATTTGATATTTGAATATCTGTGTGGATATATATTTGATATCTGAATATCCGTGTGGATATGGATACTGATATGGTTTTATGTTTCAATTATCCGTATCCAAATAGTAGATATATATTATATATTTTAATATTATTATATTATAAAAAAATATTGTTATTCACTATTAAAATTAGATAAATATTATGAAGTTTGATATTTTTTAATATTATGTTAATAACTATCCGATTCAATCCGTATTCATATCTGTATCCGGCTGATATCCGATCCGTATCTGTATCCAAAAAATTAAAAAGGATATAGATATGATTTTACTACTATCCGCTCCGTTTTCACTCCTGCCAGAAGGTGTAGATTTTGGGTTGATTTAACTGTGCTGCGTATATCATTTTCTTGTTTGAATAGGTGTTGGAGGTTTGGATCTGCCAATTGTAAACCCTAATTCAAATAAGTGACAAGGTCAATTATGGCAAGGAGACATGTATTACAGCCAGGCCCGTGAATTTGTCTGGAGTGAGGCTACGGTATTATGCATAACACGGTTTGGTCCATGCTATGGCTCAATATTTGAGTTTTCAAAATTCTAACGGTCGATCCAAACCGTTCAACATGATTATAAAATGAATATGAACTTGCAAATCAAATTTTACATTTTTTCGAATTTTTTACTATTTTTTTAGATAGGTAGAAAATCACTTGATTTGAAAATTCTGGACCATCCAAAAACAGTGATTTTCTATCTATCTAAAAAAATAGTAAAAAAATTTGAAAAAAATGTAAAATTTGGTTTGCAAGTACATATTTATTTTATAATCATGTTGAACGGTTTGAATCGACCGTTAGAATTTTAAAAACTCAAATATTAAGCCGTAGCACGGACCAATCCGTGCTATGCATAGCACCGTAGCCTCACTCATTTGTCTGCACAACTACGGCTTAGAATCTCACTTTGGAGGTTAGTGCGGTTCTTTGTGGTCTGAATTTAACACAAAGTACAAACATGGGACAGCACAAAAGCTATTGTCTTTATTGATATTTATGGACTTAATTTTTTATGTCACTACTAACTAATACAATTCATTACACATGCATAGGGCTGCACAAAAAATTCGTAGTTCGTAATTCGATTCGAGTTTGATTCGAAAAAGTTCGAAAAAAGTTCGATTCGAAATTGAGTTCGTTCGAAATTAATTCAAACCAAACTTAGTTCGAAATTAATTCAAACCAAACTCAAACTGGACCTAGTTCGTTCGAAATAGGTTCGCAAACCAAATTTAGTTCGAAATTAACTCAAACGTGAACCGTTAATTTCCGCTGATAACTTATGTTCACTGATGAAAATATAAGGCTGCCCTCAATTCTTACCTTGTTGTTGCTTGAAGGGGTCACAACATAAAACTGGGGTTTAATTTTTGAATGGAAAAACCTTGTTTGTTGCTTGAAGGGGTTTAATTTTTGAATGCAAAAATAGTGTGGGCTGGTAATGATATCTTTTTTGAATTGTCAGGTAGGTATGGGTAATGATATCTGGTTCATGTTGATACTAGAAATTTTTCTTTTCATGGTAGGATTCTGAGTTTTTGGGTAATCCAGGCTAATGATGCAAAAATAATGTGGGATGTTGAAAACCTTGCTACTGCATCTATAAAGTAATTTGTAGATGTTCAGTAGTTAGTTTAATGAAGCGAAATATATGGCTGAAGCTTTGGATACCTGTGAGGGTTTTTTAGTAGCTAGTGCCTAGTTGTAATGAACTTTAATTTTTTATTTAGGATAATATTTGAGTTTGTAATAATTCTAAGACTTTGTTGATTGTTCTCTACTTCTATTGATATTTAAATTGTACTTTGATACTTTGGATATTGAAAACTTTGTTGGCTATTTGGAAAATTTTGGATATTCGTAAATAGTAACAAAGTTCGAAGAAGTTCGAAATTGAGTTCGTAAAAAATTCGATTCGAAATTGAGTTCGATTCGAAATTGAGTTCGTTCGAAATTAATTCAAACCAAACCTAGTTCGAAATTAATTCAAACCAAACTCAAACTGGGGGTAAGTTCGATTCGGTTCGGTTCGTTTCCAGCCCTACACATGCATGCCTGCGTGCATTCACACAAAGAAGAAGATCTAGAATTTATTTATTTATTTACAGAGATCAACTATATATATGGCTATTAATTTAGTACTAGCAGTTATCATTTTATATGTATGTAGTCAAATAAAAAACTTCCACAGAAAATATGGAGGTCAAATTACACATATATAGTAAAATTTTCTCAAATTACAATAAAAGATGATACAAATAACTAAAATTTGAATATAAAGGGGGCCAATTGAATCCCGTCAATTGTTTCTATATATACATATAAATCCGCCTTTATTCGTACATATGTATGTATATATTTACTTATATATTTTATGTGTTGCACATTAATTCAAGTTGTAGGATCATACAAGATATATAAATATTATATATATTTTATACCATTCTCTTGTTTCAAAATCCTCATGTTGATTATATTATATATAGGTATATATCATGAGGAGGGATCGGATGACACCTCTTTTTGGTGACATCGAATAACACCATGCATTTTCAAAGTTTTCAAAGTCCAAACAGTCCATCCAAACCGTTCAATATGATGGATATATTAAAATGTGCTTGCATATCAAATTTTACATTTTTTTGAATTTTTTTACTATTTATTAAGTATTTTACAAAATCGTTGTTTTCAGACCATTGAATTTTTGTACCCATCTTAATAAATAGTAAAAAAATTCAAAAAAATGTAAAATTTGATCTGCAAGCACATTTTAATATATCCATCATGTTTAACGGCTTGGATGGACTGTTTGGACTTTGAAAAATGCATGGTGTTATCCGATGTCACCAAAAAAGAGGTGTCATCCGATCCCTCCTCATATATCATATCAATATGAGCCATAATTAAAATTAAAGAAACAACAAAATAAAGAGTTGAGTAATCTTATCTTGTGACACTATTTTACAAGTGAAAATAGGGGAGAATAATTAAGTTCTTCGACTTTTTTTTATTAATTTGCTCAACTTGTTGCTCCTTTAAATATCATGAAGAATATTACTGACATGTTTTTTGTACTTGCTCCTTTTTTTAGGATCAAAGCAATCTTGTTATGTATCTTGGCATCTTAAATACTAATTATTTAACTATATAAATTGCACTAATTAATCTATATATTTAAACATTATTTATAGATAGATAGATAGATAGATAGAGAGAGAGAGGGGGGTTGGCTAAGATCAAAATGGTAATTCCTGAGCCTTGGTGCTACCAATTCATTTTGCGGTTTTCAAATTTCAAATAGTCAATCTGAAGTGCTCAATATGTTCTCCATATTAAAATGTCTTGGGAACAAAATTTTACATTTTTTGGAACTTTTTTATACTATTTTTTATGGATTTTTGAAAATCACTCTTTTTCAGATTTTTATTTATTTATTTTTATTATTCAAAACAGTGATTTTAAAAAATCCATAAATAGTAAAAAAAGTTCCAAAAAAAATGTAAAATTTTGTCTCCAAGCACATTTTAATATGGAGAACACGTTGAGCACTTCAGATCGACTATTTAAACTTTGTAACCGTAAAAATGAATTGGTAGCACCAAGGCTCAGGAACTACCATTTTGATAGTCAAACCTATATATATATATATATATATATATATAGGGTCCGGCTAATTTGCTGCTGGCAGCATTTCGGCCAGGTGCTACCGGCAGCAAATCTGCCATTCTGGTGTTCAAACAACAAATTTTTTTATATAGATGTTCAATCTATATTAAAATCTACTTAGAGACCAAATTTTATATTTTTTTGAATTTTTTTACTATTCATTAAGCCACTTTGAAAATTGCTGATCCGGGTGAACAGTAAAAACAGTGCAATAAAATTCTGGACCATATGATCAGCAATTTTCAAAGTGGCTTAATAAATAGTAAAAAAATTCCAAAAAATGTAAAATTTGGTCTCCAAGCACATTTCAATATTTAGAACATGTTGAACGGTTCGGATCGGTTGTTTGAACACCAGAATGACAGATTTGTTGCCGGCAGCACCTGGCCGAAATGCTGCCAGCAGCAAATTAGCCGGACCCTATATATATATATATATGAGTAGAACTAGGGTGCTCCTAAGCTCACCAAGCCCTTCGTGAGCGCGACTCTAAAACCTATCGAATTGACTTCAAACGACATTTCCAAACCGTTAGATGTTCAATCTATATTAAAATGTGCTTGGAGACCAAATTTTACATTTTTTGGAATTTTTTTACTATTTATTAAGATGGTTTGAAAATCGTTGTTTTTATTAAAATTCTGCACCATTGGAAAACAGCGATTTTCAAACCATCTTAATAAATAGTAAAAAAATTCCAAAAAATGTAAAATTTGGTCTCCAAGCACATTTTAATATAGATTGAACATCTAACGGTTTGGAAATGTTGTTTGAAGTCAATTCGATAGGTTTTAGAGTCGCGCTCACGGAAGGGCTTGGTGAGCTTAGGAGCACCCTAGTTCTACTCTATATATATATATGAATTGAGCTATGCTACTCCATGGAGTAAAACGCATTGGTGCTCCACGCCGCTATATTTTTATTTTGAAAGTCCAAACAACCGATCCGAACCGCTCAACATGATCTCCACATTGAAATGTGCTTGGAGACCAAATTTTACATTTTTTGGAATTTTTTTACTATTTATTAAGCCACTTTGAAAATCGCTGATCCGGCAGTCCAGAATTTTTTACTGTTTTTCACTGTTCACCCGGATTTTCAGATTTTCAAAGTGGCTTAATAAATAGTAAAAAAATTCTAAAAAATATAAAATTTGGTCTCCAAGCACATTTCAATATGGAGATCATGTTGAGCGGTTCGGATCGGTCGTTTGGACTTTCAAAATAAAAATACGGCATGAAGTACAAACGCGTTTTACTCCATGGAGTAGCATAGCTCATCTATATATATATATATATATATATATATATATATAGAGAGAGAGAGAGAGTGGCTAATATCAAAACGTTTGTTCCTAGCCCCCGGTGCAACCAAGTTGTTTTTGGATTTTCAAAGTCCAAACGGTCGATCCGAACCGTTCAACATGTTCTCTATATTGAAATGTGTTTGGAGACTAAATTTTACATTTTTTGGAATTTTTTTACTATTTATTAAGCCACTTTGAAAATTGCTGATCACATGGTCCAGAATTTAGTTGCACTGTTTTTACTGTTCACCCGAATCAGCAATTTTCAAAGTGGCTTAATAAATAGTAAAAAATTCCAAAAAATGTAAAATTTAGTCTCCAAGCATTTCAATATAGAGAACATGTTGAACGGTTCGGATCGACCTTTTGGACTTTGAAAACCCGAAAACAACTTGGTTGCACCGGGGGCTAGGAACAAACGTTTTGATATTAGCCACTCTCTCTCTATATATATATATATGGGCTATGGTGCATTGCAATGCATAGGCACCCTTGTGCATTGGACCATAAATCACCGATTCAAAGTCCAAATGACCGATCCAAACCGTTCATCTTGTTCTCCATATTAATATGTACTTGGAGACCAAATTTTATATTTTTTGGAATTTTTTACTATTTATTAAGCCACTTTGAAAATCGCCGATCCGGTGGTCTAGAAATTTTTACTGTTTTTTACTGTTCACCCAGATTTTCAATAAATCTAAAAAAATTCCAAAAAATGTAAAATTTGGTCTCCAAGCACATATTAATATGGAGAACAAGATGAACGGTTTGGATCGGTCATTTGGACTTTGAATCGGTGATTTATGGTCCAATGCACAAGGGTGCCTATGCATTGCAATGCACCATAGCCCATCTCTCTCTCTCTATATATATATATATATATATAGGTTGGCTAATATCAAAATATTTGTTTCTAGGCTGTGGAAGAAACGCTTCAGTTTTTACATTTTCAAAGTTCAAACAATCGATCCAAACCGTTCAATATTAAATCTATATTAAAATGTATTTAGAGACCAAATTTTACATTTTTTGAATTTTTGTACTATATATTAAGTCATTTTTAAAATCGCTGTTTTCAATGATTCATATTTTTTTCATTGTTCATTAAAATCAGCTATTTTAAAACTGACTTAATGATAAGCCTCAATTATATATACTTTCGGTTAGGGTTTTACCTCCAAAATTGTACCAAATTCCTTGTATTTTAGCTTAGTTTAGTATAGAATACACCAAAGAACCAAGTTACTGCCTTTGCCTTGTTTAATTTGCAGAAATCGAACAAATAGGGCATAAACACAAGCTGGTGTGAGCCGCACAAAAATAATTCATGAGAAAAATGAATTTCGGAATTAAATCAAGAAATCTCCAGCCGAGTCAGAGAGTTCTGCGGCAAGTACAAGTGATTTTATGCGGGCTGCACAAGCCATAAACTTCAATTATGCGGGTCGCACAAATCCTTTTTCCTTAGCAAATTCCAACCGACTTTCCATTTTGTGCGGGCCGCACGGATTCTATGAAGGACGCACAGAATGCCAATCTTGCCTTATTTCGCGATATCTTCTCAGATTTGCTGCCAGATTCTGGGGAATTGCTTCCCAAGGCACAAGAATTGTTATATATTGGCAGGGAGGCAGCAGGAGAAAACATCTTTTTACCTAGTTTTAATTCGACACATCTCTCTACATCTTTTCTATCTTCTCCAAGTGAATCAAGGCGATTTGAGCGAAGAATTAAAGATTTCTCGAGCGAGCAAAGTGAAGACAAGGGGCAGCGAGCAAGGAGATTGGTGTACTCTATTCTCTTTTTTGTTTTTCTCAGTTTTTTTTATCATGTTTACTCTTGTATTTCTTTTGGATGTTAGCGCACCATGAGAGGACAGATTTCCTCTCTAAGGGCTTAGGCTTTAAGCATCAACTTGTGTTAAAATCTATCTTACTTGAATGATTTTCTTTATGATGATTGTTTGCTTGCATGTTTGTTATTGTCAATTTTATAATTCATGTGATTGTGTAATTTGTGTGCTTATTAATTAGCATCCCGCTTAGGTTTAACCAACTCGAGATGATTAGGATCAAGAATTGATGATACCAAATTATGTACATGAATAACTCTAGGATTTGAGATTAGAAATGACCAAATCTAATTTTTAGTTCGGAACCACAAGAAACAAAGATTGAATTGAGGTGAAGGACTTAATCGTGAAGACTCATATTTAATTGGGACTCCTATAATTGAACCGAATATTGGTGTGAAGGACTTAATCGTGAAATATCGGTATTTGGGAATAAACTATGCTAACATATGCTTATGGTCTAGATAGCTAGGGTGAGGACTTAATCGTGAAATTCAAATTGGCTAGGCACGTCATTAATTCACGAAAGTGACTCTTTTTGATATTTAAGGATTAGAAACCCTATCATTGCAAACATGAATTTATAAACCAATTAAGTGTGGATTTGAACCAATGGATTGTGTGATGATATCCCCTAGACTCCTATCTATTTGAATCACAAAACTCATTTTATTTGTTTTAAATTGCTTTGTTTAAATTCAACTCTCAATCTGGTATTGAACCCACAAAACCAATTTTACAACAAACCCCCCCCATTTACTTTATTTGCACCTTTTTAGAATTAATTAATTTAGTAAGAAGTAATATTTCCCGTTATCTTTGGATCGATACCTATATTACTACAAGGATATGTTGTATGCTTGCAACTGACCTATCATTGTGTATTAAAGTTTTATAAATTTTAAAAGTGAAAAAGTGTATCAAATTGACCCATAATCCAATACCTAAAATACACAATACTTAATGATAGTAAAAAAATTCCAAAAAATATAAAATTTGGTCTCCAAGCACATTTTCATATAGAGAACACATCTAACGTTTGTATCGACCGTTTGGACTTTGAAAATCAGAAAACCAATTGGTTGCACCACAGCTCCGTAACAAACGTTTTGATATTAGCCAACCTCTCTCTCTGTCTTTGTCTCTCTCTCTCTCTCTCTATATATATATATATATATATAGTGAGTGGCTAATATCAAAACGTTTGTTCCTAGGTCATAGAACAAACGCTTCGGTTTTTAAATTTTTAAAATCCAAACAGTCGATCCAAACCGTTCAACATTCAATCTATATTGAAATGTGCTTGGAGACTAAATTTTATATTTTTATGAATTTTTTTACTATTTTTAAGTCAGTTTTAAAATCGCTGTTTTCAATGATCCATAAATTTTTCACTGTTTATTAAAATCAGCGATTTTAAAACTGACTTAATAAATAATAAAAAAAATTCAAAAAATATAAAATTTGGTCTCCAAGCATATTTTAATATAGAGAACACATCTAACGTTTGGATCGACTGTTTGGACTTTGAAAATTAGAAAACTAATTGGTTGCACCACGACTCCGGAACAAATGTTTTGATATTAGCCAACCTCGATCTATATATATATAGAGAGAGTGGCTAATATCAAAACGTTTGTTTCTAGCCCCCGGTGCAACCAAGTTGTTTTCGGGTTTTCAAAGTTCAAACGGTCGATGCGAACTGTTAGATGTTTAATCTATATTAAAATATGCTTGGAGACCAAATTTTACATTTTTTGGAATTTTTTTGCTATTTCTTAAGCCACTTTGAAATTTGCTGATCCGGGTGAACAGTAAAAACAGTGCAACTAAATTCTGGACCATGTGATCAGCAATTTTCAAAGTGGCTTAATAAATAGCAAAAAAATTCCAAAAATTATAAAATTTAGTCTCCAAGCACATTTCAATATAAATAACATGTTGAACGGTTTGGATCAACCGTTTGGACTTTGAAAATCCGAAAACAACTTGGTTGCACCGGGGGCTAGGAACAAACGTTTTGATATTAGCCACTCTCTCTCTCTCTCTCTCTCTCTCTCTCTCTCTCTATATATATATATATATATATATATATATATTAGAAACTTTTATTGATCAGAACAATTTGTTTATCCATAGAAATAAAACTTTTATATGAGATCTTTTGAAATATACTATAATAAATAGTTAGCACATGTGAATTACTATTGCCTAACATCACAGGTTAGTGAAAAACAATAAATTTAAAATGCAAGCATAATAATACTAGCTTATTTTTATTACTCAGTAGCTTGATATGCTTTCTAGAACGACAAACAAAATTATTAATTGCGTGGGCACAGAATTGATGTGTTAAACAGAATTTCTATTAGCATGCATTTTTCTTATTCAATTGCATTCTGAGCAAAAGAGGATTAGAAATGTGACACCATCACCGTTCTGACGGTCCTTCAACCAATAGGCCTAACCATTCTATTGACATGTAATGATACCATCTGGAACGCTTTAATAGACCATTACAGTGTCCATATGCCTTAACAAAACAGAATGACACCAGTATCGGCGGTTCCAGCAAAGCTATAACCGCCACATATGCTTTAGATTGACATGCTCTAGTATTTTGGTCATAACCTTTTCATACAAGTTCCGATTAAGGTAATTCAAAATTATATAAAAATCTTACAAAATATTTTACAACTTTTATGTTTTGAGTTTTTTCCGAAACATGAGACATCATGGTAAAATAAGCGTGACTAAAAAAACCGGTTAGTTTGGAGTCTGTTTGTCATTAATTAGTTAAGTGTGAATTTATGTGTGTCATTAATAGATTCAAAAATTTTTTTGTGTGTATTGTTTTAAATGTATAACTGAGTTTCTAGAGAAGGTCATTTGAGTGTCTCCAGAAAGAGTACTAAATGTGTTTTGGTATTAAAAATAGTAGTTGGGAGTTGTAATAATTATTAAGTAGCTTATAGAAGAAGAATATGACTATATAAAGGTCAAAGTAAGATTGTAATAGAGATTATTGAAATATTACGAACTTAAAATATTGAGTTGAGTTTAATTCTCTTCTTTTATTATCTGTTGAGTTGAACTTGTTTCTGATTGAGTCAGTGAATTAAAATTCGGTTTTATTCGGTGAATATTCGGCCGTATATTCCTATTCGGTGTCCGGCCGAATAGAAAATGGCTATTCAGATCGAATATTGAATCCATGCTTTAAAAAAATTAAAAAACATTCAAAACCCATTAAAAGAGTTACAGATCCGAATTCATAACCCATTAAATGAGTTCCAGACCCGCCAGGTAGGTGTTCTCTTCAAGCGTCCCACTCAGAAGTCTTTTATAACCTCTCTACATGCTGTCTTATTGTATTTAAGTACTGTGGAATTAAATAATAAAAAATCCGCATATATAAATCCGAATAAGAATCCGCATATTCGGCCGCATACCATATATGCGGTATGCGGTGGCCTTCCGAATGCCCAATGAAAACTGAATATTAATACACTGGTTTGAGTGATGCATCGTTGCACTAGTTAGTTTGTGTCCATGTAAATCTTTGTGGCCGGACAATGTTAAAATGAAAACAAGTTAGACAATTTATAAATAGTGAATTACAAAAGGGGTGTCCGACCTTTCTAAATATCTGTCTAATTGCAAACGTCAGAACGAATTCATATCATCAGTATATTGACGTAGTTTTAAAGACATCCGTGCGTCACCGGCGTGGGCTGAATTGACCGGAATTATGATCGGACAGTACTAGATTTTACCTTTAATATACAGTTGGATCTCAGTAGTACCTCTTTGTTAGCAAAAGAAATGGCAAAAGATTCAGAAAGTTAATTTTCTACCCGTAGCTTAATAATTGTCATCTGCTAAGAAAAAAGCTTTTTTACTCGTACTCCTACTCCTATATAGGAATCATGGTACGTACCTAATAAAATAATAATAATTTTTTAGTATATGAAGATTTCTTGAAAATGCTTACCAAGCACATGATGAAGAACTAGCGTCGTACTAGATTTATTTTTTAGTAGAGTTAAAATGTACCACTGATTATGTGCTTCAATCATTTCTATATGCATTTGCGAAATTTAAATAATCGATTTGAACTGCTCAACATAATATTCATATTAAAATGTACTTAGAGACCAAATTTTTTATTTTTAGAATTTTTTTTTATTATTTGTTTAGATAGGTACAAAATCACTGTTTGAAACAGTAATTTTGTACCTATTTAAAAAAAATAGTAAATTTTTTTCAAAAAATATAAAAATTTGGTCTCTAAGCACATTTTAATATGTAAATCATGTGAGCGGTTCGGATCGACTGTTTGAACTTTGAGAACAGAGATAAAGATGTGGAGTATGATTGGAGCACAAAACCAATAGTGCATTTTAACTCTCCTCTTTTTTTTTTAATGGACAAAACAGAGCCCATTTCATTCATATGAAACTTCAATTAAAAATGGACAACTCTTTATAGAAGGTTTTTTTTTCTTCTCCCATTCTATAACCATTCAATCACCTTTGTTGATCTAATAATGCGGGAATAGTCTCTTATAGTACGAGACATGATGATATGATCCACTTATGTTTCTTCGGTCAAGAAAATATTTTTTTCATAGTACGTATGTCTCTGGTTATGTCTACGATTTGTATAATTTTTTCAGTAACTTCAACATTATATAAAAGCATTCTATTTTTGTTTCAACATCGAGTTCTAGTGGAAAAGGGCAAAAATATGTTAGAATTGTTTTAAAAATCATTTAACTTTAGTTCTATCTCTACATATGCTGACATTGTTTATAAAGAATAATCAGAATTTTGTAATATTTGAAGAAATTGTATGTATTTTTTAGTGGGCTTAGACCAAAATTATAGAAATTACTGTGTATAAAGAGTGTATAAAGAGAAACTAATTCCAGCCCATAAATCTATGTTGAACTATTGATGTTTTTCATGATAATTGTTGGGAGATAAAGATGACGCGAGCCATTTAACTTTAAATATTTGAAAAAGAAAATCTTGTAGTCGGATTTAAATCTGTGAATTCTCACATAAATGTTATTATCTTTGTCAGTAGATCAAAAGATTGCTCTTCATAGTTTTCATAATTGTGTAAAATATTTTATTATTTTTTTTATGTAGGGATTTTATATTTTCTCCCCCTCGGTTTATCCTAAAAAGTTCATAAAATTACTTACAAGGAAGAAAATTTTATTACAGTCCATATATTTGTTTTGTTACTTCACATAATCAAGTAAAGAAGTTTTTGTACTTCTTGGAAAGAGTAATCATTTCTTTACCTCGGTTAGACATAAATAAATACATATAAATTATGAACAGCAATAAAAATTTGTTCAAGTGCCACAAAACTTTTCTAATATTTGCTACAATCATGATGTAAAATGTTTTTTGCTTTAGTTTTTCCAAAGAGTTATTCAATTTTTACTTTTCTTACCTAACATCTGGTGCGCTAAGAATTATATAGAAACTATTAAAGTGAAGAAAAAATAATTCCAGCATACATATCTATTTTTCATACTTGTCATAATCTTGAAAAAAAAAGTCCGTGCTTTATCTAAAGAGTCATCTTTTTTTTTAATTAATTTCGTTTGGTTTACTTCAAATTACAACAGAGAAATACAAAACATAAGAGAAAATAGGTACTTTTTTTTATTTGAAGAAAAAAGATACTTGCAATCAATCACAAAGGCCCTCCACAATTTCCGAAAACTTTATCTAGTTACTTTTTGAGGTTTTTCTTTCTTTGAAATCTAAAATAATTTGAATTTTTTTTTTTTAGTAAAAGCTCATAGGCGTTTAATTTGAAAAATACGTTTCTTATTCAAGTGGGGTGGGATTTGGCCGGTTAGGAGAACGCAAAATAGATACAAATTTATATCGTTAACTTAAATTTTGAGTTTTTGCAAAACAAATTTGGATCGGAGAACGCAAAATAGATACAAAGTTTATATTGTTAACTTAAATTTTGAGTTTTTGCAGAACGAATTTGGACCGTTGATTGGTATTAGCACAAATATTAGAGACATCGTGCATTACATGCGTAGACAAAATCAGTCCAAATTATAATCGGACGGTCAAGATTTCAACCCAAAATACGAGGTAATGCAAAGAATATGGAGTAAGATAGATATGAGATTTAAGAAAGTTATGGGGTATGTCGGGGTATAATGGATGATATTTTATTGTGATGATGAAAATATTCCCTGAAACGTCACAGCATAGGACCAGTGGTACTTTCTCCATTTTAGTTGCAATTTATTTTGAAATTTTTTTATCTATAGAAAATAATAAAAAGAAGAAGAATGAAATAGAAAGAGTACTTGTGATTCTTTATGAGTAGAAAGATTGGTAGGGAGACATCGATTCTAATCCAATTCTAATTTTTGTTTTTAATTTTCTCTATTAAAATTTCAAAACGTTTTTAGGAAAATAGATAATTGAGTTATGATCGGTGTCTCCCCTACTGATTCTAACATTAGCTATTTTGGATCGGTGTCTCCCCTACCGATCTTTCTACTCATGAAAAATCACATCATGAAAAATCACATGTACTTTTTCTATTTCTCTCTCTTCTTTTTTAATATTTTCTATGGACAAAAAAATCTCTTTCATTTTTACTTCTTGTTCATATAAAATTTAAGAGGGTAATTTGGTCATACAATTCTTAGAGTTTATTTTCAAAATATCATAGTCCTCGTTTATTTCGAATCTAACGCTTATATTTCGAAAAAAACTTATTTCGGACAGACAATAAGGATCGCTGGCTATGGTAATACATAGACGTACTATGAACTCAATTCATATTTTTATTTTTATAATTTAAATAATTGATTTGAACTATTCAATATGATTTCTATATGAAAATATATTTGAAAATAAAATTTTTTACATTTTTTTTAATTTGATTACTACTTTTTATAGATGTGAAAAATCACTATCTGTTATGGCCCCGAATCTTTAATCGAGTTATTTTTCAACATATCCAAAAAAATAGTAAAAAATATTTAGAAATTTTTTCCCTCCAAGTACATTTTAATATAGAAATCATATTGAATATTTGAAATAACTGTTTAGACTTTTAAATATAAAAATATAAATTTGTAGTATAAACCGTTGTGTAATATGTATATTAACATAGCACCACTTGAAAAGTGGTTGGCTGTTCTAAAGATTAACTCTTAAAAGAGCCCAATCTTTCGATCTTTTTCACAAATAGTGAATATTTTTTTTCAATGATAATATCTATTTAAAATTAAGTAAAAGTTTAATAATGATAATATTATAAAAATAATCTTATAATCAAGTAAAATTTAATTTTTTCAAAACTATAAAGCTATATTATAAAAAATAACAAAATTAATTGCATAGAAGTTTATACGAAGAAATATAAATATATGTTCTTTTCTTAATTGAGAAGAAGAGTAAAGAATATATGAATTTTCCAATCATAGTAAATAGAAAAGGATAAAATTTGATGGATGATGGAGTTGACAGTATGATATACAGGTAAAAAAAAGTTGAAATTTTAATATTTATGGAGTATAGATTAATTTATTGAATATAATTTTATGTGTTTATTTAGGATTTTTTTTGTCATGAGTGAAACTATGGTAATATACATAATAATAACTTGGCTTGTGTTATGAATCCAAATTGCAGTTTTAAAGGTTCAAACAGTTGATCTAAACTCCAAACCATTCAAAATAATCTTCATATGAAAATCTACTTAAAGATCAAATTTTTATATATATTTTTATAATTGTAACTATCTTTTTAATAAATAGAAAATTACTACTTTCAGATGTTCAAAATCTTTTAATCAAGTAATTTCTATATATTTAAAAAATTAATAAAAAATCTAGAAAATATAAATTTTGATCACAATTATATTTTTATATAAATATCATAATGAACCGTTCAAATCACCCTTTTAAACTTTAAAAACCACGAATCGATTCAAACTATACAATCAGCTCTTTTGTCATTATAAACTATTTAAAATTTAAAAACAAAAATATAAATTCATACCATCAATCGATCCGAAGTATACAATCACCCTTTGTCGTTATAAACGTGTAATTCACAAGAATATCTACATCCAAGATCTTGTTTGGCAGAAAAACCAAATCGTCACCATGAATAGTGTTTTCCAAAGCGTTCTAAAAAGCGAAAAGTAAGAAAAGTACGACATGTAATCGTACCAGGAAGATCGACACCTTAGACCTACTTTGTACAAATTCGAAATGCTACGCCATTTGGCAAGTCGTACAAGATCTAAACAGAACCACTTTATTATCAAACCTTGTACAATAGCAAAAAGTTAATTTCTACACGTGGCTTCATAATTGTCATCTGCTAAAAACAAAGCTTCTTCACTCCTAGTCCTAGGAATCATGGTACCTAATAAGCAAAACAATGATTATTTATATACGAAGGAGAAATTTTTATTTATAGAAACTATTAATAAAATAATAGTGAAAAAGAGAAAGAATACATGAAAAGTTTCATGTATAGATGGATTGAAAACACTTTTTCAGCTATAAACTTTGAAATGGAAAAATTCTCACTGATCCAAAAATATTTTTTTTTGTCCGATTGTTTTGGATCTTTTTAGCCTTTATTCTGTGAAGAAAAAAGGAGCACTAGAAATACAGTTTGTGGACTTTAAATAACTGGATCAAAAAAATTGTAAGTGAAAAAGTTTGAATCGGTAGAATTATTTTCCATTCAAAGTTTGAGTCGAAGAAATTTTTACCGGTCCATCAATGTTATTTAAATTTTAAGGTACTCTTTCTCTTTCCTTTATTATTTTATAATATTTTCTATAAATAAAAAATCCTCTCTATGAAGATTTCTTGAAAATGTTTACAAGCACATGATGAAGAACAAGATTTTTTTTTCTTTTTTAATGTATTGTTGGGTCTCGAGCTCGATTTGATATCTGTTTCGATGGCTTTCTCGAATTGTGGAACGGATTAATTCAAATTGCCAGTAATTTCGTAAATTTGACTTTTGATTACAATATACATAAAATGTAGGGCTGCAAACGAACCGAACAGAATCAAACTTATTCTCAGTTTTGAGTTTGGTTTGAATTAATTTCGAATCGACTTTTTTACGAACTCAATTTTGAACTTTTACGAACTTTGTTACGACTTACGAGTTATGACTTATGGTTAGACCATAGTTCGAAATTACAGCACTTCAATAAAAACTCAGGCATTCTGAATTCTAATTACGCAATACACCAAAGCTTATATCAAAGTTCATTACAAATACCAAAATTTATATCAAACACCAAAGTTTAGTACAATCAATTAAAGTTCAGTACAATCACGGAATCTAAAGTTTTCCTAATAGCCAACAGAAGCAACATCACCAAAGTTTTCAAATATCCAAAATATTCAAAGTACAATTTAAATATCAACAGAAGTACAGAACAATCACCAAAGTCTTAGAATTATTACAAACTCAAATATTACTCTAAATAAAACATTAAAGTTCATTATCAGTGGAAATTAACGGTTCACGTTTGAGTTAATTTCGAACCAAGTTTGGTGTGTGAACCTATTTCGAACGAACTAGGTCCAGTTTGAGTTTGATTTGAATTAATTTCGAACTAAGTTTGATTTGAATTAATTTCGAACGAACTCAATTTCGAATCGAATTTTTTACGAATTTTTTCAAATCAAACTCAAATCGAATTACCAACTACGAATTTTTTGTGCAGCCCTAATAAAAGGATTGAGTAAAAAATCAAAACAAGATATCATTATTTTCCGTACCGGAAATTGGACCAAAGTTTTTTATGATATTAAAAAATAAATAAAGTAAATTGAATATTTACTATGTCATATATTTAATTCATTTATATTATGTCATAAACAAATCGGATAATTGAAGCATGCTTAAATTTATAATTTGTTAGCTATTTTTATTAAATAAATAAATTAAAAATATCAGAAGATAAACGTCTCTAGTCTCAGATTTTTTTTTAAAAACATAATTAAAAAAAATATTTTTACCAAACTAACATGATTACTTTTTTTTTTTACAAAAATCATAAGAACTGAATTGGCAATTCGGTCCCTGCTGATTTCATAGTGTTTCATGAACAACGCCACAGAAAATCTGAAAATGAGGCCGGACCGAGTTGCCAATTCAGTCTCTGTTTTTTTTTAGCCGAGACCGAACTGACAATTCAGTCTCCCTGTTTTGTTTTACCCTGTCGACGCCCCCCTCCCTTCTTCCTTTCTTCTTTCTCCTTTCCCTTCTCATTTCTTCCCCTTCTCCTTCCCCTACCCGAGAAAGCCAATTTTTTTTTTAACCTTCTCAAAATTTTATTATTTCTTACTCTAATCACATATTGTAGTATAATTTTGAGAGGAGAACCAGAAAAACTTCAGATCTACAAGTTTCGTTAGGTATGTGGTTAAATTTTTAATTTGAAAATAAAATCCGAATTTTATATTTTTTTTGTAGAATTATTTAGTTTAGTTTGTATGTAGAGTAATTTAGTTTTTATCATGTAGTATATATAAATTGTACAATGATTTAGTTTATTGTAGTGTAATTTAGAATTTTTTTAGTGTAATTTTAGTAATTTTCCAAGGAATTTTTTTTAAATAAATGTAGAATAATTTAGTTTTTTTTAGTGTATTGTAGTGTAATTTAGAATTTTTTAGTGTAATTTTAGTAATTGTAGAATGGTTTAGTTTGCATGTAGAGTAATTTTGCTTTTATCATGTAGTATAAATAAATTGTATAATGATTTAGTTTATTGTAGTGTAATTTAGATTTTTTTTAGTGTAATTTTAGTAATTGTAGAATAGTTTGGTTTTTTGTAGAGTAATTTTGCAAGGAATTTTTTTTAAAATAAATGTAGAATAATTTTTTTTTTTTAGTGTATTGTAGTGTAATTTAGATTTTTTTAGTGCAATTTTAGTAATTGTAGAATGATTTAGTTTGCATGTAGAGTAATCTAGCTCATAATTTTTTTTAAAATAAATGTAGAATAATTTAATTTTTTTTAGTGTATTGTAGTGTAATTTAGAATTTTTTAGTGTAATTTTAGTAATTGTAGAATGATTTAGTTTGCATGTAGAATAATCTTGCTCATAAATTTTTTTTTAAATAAATGTAGAATAATTTAGTTTTTTTAGTGTAATTTAGACTTTTTTTAGTGTAATTTAACTAATTGTAGATTTTTTTATTTTGTAGGGGGAATTTCATGTATCCCCCTCTAAAACTTCAATATTACGTATTTCCCCCTCAAAAGTTCATAATAACGTATTTACCCTTCAAAATGATGAAAACTCTTATATTTACCCAAAATCAATATAACAATAAAATTTAATACTTAAAATATATTAAACAATATTAATTATTGAAATAAGACCATTATGCCCCTTCATTCTTTCTCTCCTTTCTCTCCGTGTTCTCTTCAAGAGAATTAGTGCCAATCAGCCAAATAGTTGCAAAAAATTACGCATAGAATTAGCGCCAATCTCCGTGTTCTCTCCGTGGTCCCTATCATTTCAAGGTTTGGTATACGCATAGAATCAGTACCAGTGGCACTACTGAGTTGGTACCGACTGGTACCAGCATCGCATAACACAGACAAGGCCTTCAGCAAGGCAAACAAGGCCAGCACAACAACAACAACAGACCAGAAAAGTCAGCACAAAGGCAGCAGCAGAGGCCAACTGAAGGCTAGCACAAAGGCAGCCGAAACAGCACATCCAGAAAGGAACAAGGCACACGGCTCAAAAATCCCAACACCATATCGGTATCAGAGGCAAAGAAACCAGGAAGACAACAGCACCCATCAGGGTACTGGTACAGGGGTACCAATGTACCAGAAATCAAGCAAGGCACCCGAATCGGCACAAAACAACCCAGGAAAATCCATCGTCTCACTTTAAAGAGAACACGGAGAGAAAGGAGAGAAAGAATGAAGGAGCATAATGGTCTTATTTCAATAATTAATATTGTTTAATATATTTTAAGTATTAAATTTTATTGTTATATTGATTTTGGGTAAATATAAGAGTTTTCATCATTTTGAAGGGTAAATACGTTATTATGAACTTTTGAGGGGGAAATACGTAATATTGAAGTTTTAGAGGGGGATACATGAAATTCAGTAAATTGGCTAATGAAATTTTTTATTTGTTAACTAATTGAAGTTTTCTTATATTGTAATTTTATTTATATTGTTGTGAAAATGGATGATGAACAACCCTTATAACCCTTGTTGCAATTGCCTAATGAACAACACAAATTATACATGACGAATATGAAGATATTTGTTTAATATCAGTTTGGATTTAAATTTACTGATAAACTTGTAAGTTAGGATTAATTTTTGTTGTTTACATTTTTTGCATGAAATTATCGTTCCAGCCTGATTATGCACTGCGTCCTGGTCCTCGCCAAATGGGCATTAATTACCAACCTCGGATGAGACAAGGTTTGGTGAATTTAGGCTTGTATCTGATGATTGATGTGACTCATTATTATGTTGATAAAGAGTCGATCACTGCGCTCGTTGAGAGGTGGAGGCCCGAGACGAATACCTTTTATCTTCCGGTGAGGGAGTGCACAGTGACATTGGAAGATGTCAGCTGTCTGTGGGGCTTACCTGTTGCCGGTAAAACCTAGGCAATGATTCGTCTCCATCAATAGTGGTTCCTCCTCGACAGAAGACAAAAAAACCCGAAATTCCAGTGACCAGTCTTTTAATTTTGTCCATATTCAAAATTCAATTTAGAGAAAATAGCTACATGGATTTTTGTGTTCTTTATATCAAAATAAAGGTATAAAAGTCTAGTTTTCAGATAATATAATTTCACTATACAAAAATATTACAGATTAGTACAGTTTTAACGATTAATTGACAGAGGTCAGAAATCAGAAAAGCTGAAATCCAAAATTCCAGTGACTAGTCTTTTAATTTTGTCCAGATTCAAAATTCAATTTAGAGAAAATGGCTACTTTGTGTTCTTTATATCAAAATAAGGTATGAAAGTCTAGTTTTCAGATAATATAATTTCTCTATACAAAAATATTACAGATTGGTACAGTTTTAACGATTAATTGACAGAGGTCAGAAATAAGAAAAGTTGAAATTCCAAAACTCCAGTGACCAGTCCTTTAATTTTGTCTAGATTCAAAATTCAATTTAGAGAAAATGGCTACATGGATTTTTGTGATTTTTATATCAAAATAAAGGTATGAAAGTCTAGTTTTCAGATAATATAATTTCACTATACAGAAATATTACAGATTGGTACAGTTTTAACGATTAAATGAGTACAGTTCTAAAATAAATGACTTCACATCATGCATCTCTCTTAAAACTATTCATCGTTCCTTACGTCTGAATATTCTGTTCATCAGACGACCAGCTGACCGGCTAATAGATGGTCGGCTACCAGATGGTCCTGCTTGACTACCAATTGCCTCTGGATTACTAGCATATGCCTCTGCCCGGCTACCAGATACGCTTCTCCGTGCCCCTTGTGTAGCAGTTGCCTCTGCATACATAACAGCTGCCTCTGCCCGGGTACCAGATACGCTTCTCCGTGCCCCTTGTGTAGCAGTTACCTCTGCATACATAGCAGATGCCTCTCCCCGGCTACCAGATATGCTTCTTCGTCTTCCAGCAGTTGTCCCTGTATAATGCGGACAGAAATATACTTAAGTGTGTAAAATCTTAATTTAATTAAAATATGTACTTATTCACTCTTATAATTTTCAACCTGAAGTTCTTCTTCTATTGGATCCCTCTGGACATTGTACTCCACTGCGTGGCCTAATTCGAGCTTCCATATCATCCATAGAATTAGGAATTCGCTTGTGCTTCCTCCTACCCTTATTAATTTTATTTGGGTCCGGCCTGATTATAGGTGCTCCCATGTCATATGGCCAATTGGGGGCGTTACCGATGCTGTGAAACTCACCTCTCCATGTGTTGACATAATTTTCAATGCTATAGTGACTTACATAGTTCATCGGATTTAGATGTCTCTTATAACACACCGCCAAGACGTGGTTGCAAGGAATGCCAGTAAATTACGGTTTCTGACACTCACAAACAGGCATTCCCTGCTCCCCTTCTGGAAATCTAACTTCGTACTTCATATCTCCCTTCACTCCCTATAATCAATAAATCAAGATAATTAAATATCACAATTTAGAAATATTGTACGAAATTTAAGTAAATAGCTGACATACCGTTCTGATGACTCCATCATGATCGACGACCACATAGACGGGAAATTCGGACCCCATTGGTATCACTCGGTGCTCCTTTGCTTTTTTAGTCCGGTGTTCTAAAACTGATAATATGTTTCCTGATAATCCCATTCCGTTTCGAAGCCACTTCTGAGCAACCTCACCTCTTTTGACATATCAATCCATCACTTTGTAGAATGTGCGCTCAACTACTGCCGCTACAGGCAGTTGGCGAGCCACTCAAAATACATTGTTCAAGGATTCTGATCCGTTAGTAGTCATAATACCCCACCTATTGAGGCCTCCGTCATGACATTGTGCTCATTTATGGAGTTGCAAAGGCTCTTCTTCGAGGTTTTGCAACCTTTCACCACACCACATGATGTACTGATGAGTAGTAATACTCCTACCTTCTATCAATTCCATACCCTTGTTAAACCTCCAAGGTTTCATCTTACCCACAAATTTTGTGAAAATATTCTTGATTATTTTGTTCTTGCACAACTTGAACACATTTGACGCAATATGATGAGAACATAATCGGTGAACAACTGCACCCCTTTCCTCACACCACCCTAAATCATGTCGATCAAACACTAAACGGATTGCAGCATGCTAGTATGATATAACACATATCCGACCAGGGCCGACAACATCTTCGTGTATAAATTGCATAAACCAGCCCCAATTAGATGAAGTCTCCTCTTCCGCAATCCCGAATGCTATTGGCAGTAATTGTTGTTCTGCATCATAAGCGCATGCCATGAATAGTTTTCCTTTATACCTGCCGGATAGGTGTCCAACATCTACACTTATAACTGGTCGGAGATATGGCCAGGATTGAATGCATGGACCAAAAGTCCTTGCCACACGGGTGAAAATATGGATGCCCATACGTGTAGATGGTTCATGCTCAATTATGTATTTTGTACCTGGGTTAGATCTCTGGATTGAACCGACCAGAGAAGGTAGCAGTTCGTAGGCTTTTTCCCAAGAACCAAATAAATCAGCAATAGCCAGCTCCATCTCTCTCCAAATCTTGTTGTATGAAGGCTGAACCATTTGTACTCCCTTCTAACTGCAAATCGACATGCTTTTATTGACATCTGCAGGTCCTTCATAAGACCCGGTTTGATTATATCTGCAATCATCCTGGCCGTCATCTGACGACTGTCTACTGTACAAGCTGTTAGTTTGTAATAATCTAGAAATCAATAATACGATAATTTAATTATATAAAGCTTTGTTCATGAATTGAATGATTAATAAAATATCATTTTGTTTCCTTGAGTATTATTGAATTTATGAATCATTTCGAGTTAATGACTGGAATTGTGAAACTTCATAATACAAGATGATATATACTCTTAAAAAGTCACTGACCGAGGTAATTAGCAGGAACATTAATTACCGCTACAAGGTTGGTATGTGGATTAAAAGATGGTCAAGTTTTATAGACCATAGACACAGAGTTGTCATTTTAATCACATAGATACATGTTCCAGGAACATGGTATTTGACAGACCCCGAATGAAACATTATACGGAATTGTGTTCGTGTCATTAATGCTTTCATTCAGTGTTAAATTCTAAAGTATGAGGTATTCATCGTTCCTACATAAGAAATGTATCTGTGACTGTTACCTAACGCTATCCTTAAAAAGTAGCTATAACGGTAGCTCTTCGGTATACATAACTTATGCTGAGGAAGTGATGGTCTACCAAAAGTATTATTGTTCCTCGTATTTATTATACGAGTTATAGTGTCACTGGGCCCCTTGATAGAATAAGATTATCTGCATGCGGTATGATTAACAAGAGTTAATCATATTCGATAATATGTTCAAGATCAAGAAAAGATTAATTTGCAAGGATGACACAAACCTACCTTGAAATTAATCTGACAGCTATGAGACGAAAGAATTAAACACAAGTAAAATAGTTTACTGGATCGTGATATTGTACAATACAGCATCATCTGTGTGTAATTGGATGGTCATGATGCGTTTTTCCAGATGCCTCTCATGATTATAGAAGTTAAAACGGTTTTAATTCTATTTACCAACATAACACAGATCCTATCGGGTCACACCAATAGGAAAGTAATCAGAGAATTAATTTATTTGATTAATTATAAATGTTATAATTAATAAATAAATGTTATAGAGATGACAAGCTTAAACACATTAAATTTATAAGCGTGTTCGACACGTTGTATAAATTTACCGAAACAATGACCGCAAGAAATATAATTGTTCACAACAATTATATAATTAACTAATGGATAAATATATTAATTATGAATTAATATATATATATATATATATATATATATATATATATATATATATATATTTGGGTTTCCCTTTTTTCGGCCGAATTTGATTGAAATCAAATTCATTTGATTGAAATCAAATTCATTTGATTAAATGAATTAATATATTTTAAAGCCCATTAGCTAAAGCCCAAATTAGATTGAATTTTTTGCGTAAAAACACAAATTCAATTTGGTTACCTCATTTGCCGAACCGACCTATCCAATGGCAATTGGTAAAAACCAAATTGCTTAGAGGGCATTTTGGTCATTTACCACATTTTCAAAGATTATAAATAGAGGGGTAGTGGTAGAGAAAAAATTAGAATTCCATTTGAACCGAATCGATCGGATCGAATCGAATCAAGTTTTTTCTCTCCCAAATAGTGTTGCGGTTTAAACGAAAGTTATACGTATCCGATACGTATTATCTTTCGAGTTTTGAATAGTGTTTTCCCAAAAGTCGCGGTATCTCTGTTTTGCTTATTAGTAAAATCAGAATAACTGTCGGTCGGGAATTCTGCTATTTCGTCCTTTTCTCGGTGAATAGTGTTTTTGCGAATAACGCGGTTATAGTATTTCTGGCAAGAGAAATAACCGCTCTTTGGTTATTCCTGGTGGACAACCGATAGAGGCATCAGACGTCTGGTGCTACAAGACGTGACTTCAATCCAATTGGAATTTGGATACAAGGTATAAATGTTATTTATATTTATTTAAATGTTAAATAAATATTATTTTAGAAATCAATCGGGGAGTAGATCCTAAGTAGGATTAAAAGATTATGTCAAGGGAAAGACTGGAAAAGGAACTTTCGTTTGGTTTTCCGACGTAACTCTTTTAATCCTAGGGTTAAGTTAAAAGTAAAATTTTTGTTTTACCATCTTTCCGCATACTTAACCTAATCAAAGGGTTTGAACAGTCATAACCCAACAGTGGTATCAGAGCACAGTCTCTCCTGCTGATTGATTTTCTAAAATAATTATACCTTATGCATGGTGGATGCATACATATTTTATCAGTTTTAATTCTTAGATTTGCAGCTTAAAACCTGAACCGAATAAAATGTGATTTTCTTGGTTCGGTTTTCCGACCGAGAAAGATAAAAGTGACTTTATGCTTTCTTTACGTTTTCTGTACATTTAGTTTTCAATACGTTAAGTTCATCTAAGAATGTGATGAAGCAATAAAGTACCTTAGTAAGAGCTGTCGATCTCCCTTGTGAAGAGATAGTTCTGTCTAGGAAAGAAAGTACTTAAGCAGTCCTTGTGACTCTCTATCTTTCCTGGGAGCCCCTTTACTTGCCTGATGACTGGCCGAAAAGGGACTTTGTCACATTACCAAATTGCTTAACGTATTCTAAACTGATTAACTGTTTTTATTATTCATATAAATTGTTTATATGGTTTACAACACGAAAACAGTACACAATCAACTGCTGCAAAAGAAAGAATTAGTAACTGGTAGATATATACGTGAATTGTTCACCTAATATATATAAGTAAATTAGATTTACTGCTTTGATATGAAATGCATAAATTAGATTTATCGTTTTCAAGAAACTGTGAAAGAATGTGATGTCAAAGAAAGGCTGGAGGTGGACACCCTCGGTTGGTCTTTCTGGCAGACAACTTTTACGTGTCCGTAAGACGGTCTATAATCAGTTTCAAGAACTGACTGCTTACCAAGCTAAGCAAATGAAGAAGGTTTTTTAAAGGAAAGATATGAATGGGATTACATTCGGTATACTTTCTCTCTGACTTCCTTCCCACGACTGCTTACTGAAGCATATGGAAGACGTCTTTGAGGAAGATAGGAATGGAATCACATTCGGTATTTTTCCTAACAAAACGACTTTCACATGTCCGTAATGCTGACCAAGGTCAACATTACGAACTCATAATAATATACGTAACTAGGTCACGTATATAAGTAAATTAGATTTACTACTTTCATATAAAACAAGAAAATTAGATTTAACGCCTTGTCATAGCCGCATAACTATTCCTATATGATAGGATAGTTGCTATGGTCAGCATAGAACTGACAGCTTATTGGTTTAAGCATAATCACAAACCCATAATTAAGTAAACTGCCCTTCCTACTCTATCCTCCTCACATCATTGTTCATTGGTTGATGTTAACCCTACTCAGTAGGCATCGCCTTTTACCTTTGGTGGTCGAGGGTTATGTGAGACATAACAAAACAAAATAGAGTGAGGTTACTTACCGATGATTTCTAAAAGAGTTTTAGGCTCGGGGCAAAGTTTCGGTTAAACATACGATGTTTAACAAAACCAAGAGTCATATAGAGATATGATTAGCAAAGAGTTGTTTACCTAAGATAACTATGACCATGATATGCATACACTGCCTTGGTTTTTAGTGAAAATAGGGATCTTGGATCCTACTACAAAACGGGTATAGAACAAATTTGTAGTGGGAGTTTTATTATTATTATTATAATTATAAAACATTACATGAACAAATCTAAAAATCTTTACATTTAACATTGTAGAAACATGTCTAAAGAAACGCCTTTCTCACTCCGCTCCTTACTTGAGAAGGAGAAGCTGAAAGCGGCGGATCCAATTTCACGGATTGGTTCCGTACCGTCACTATTGTACTACGACGAGAGAAGAAAGAATATGTCCTAAACTCACCGATCCCTGCTGAGCCTAAATCAGATGGCACTGCAGATGAGCTCACCAAGTACATCAAGCACAAGGAAGATGAGCCTGATGTACAAGGTCTCTTGGTAGGTATCATGGGTCCTGAATTGCAGAGACGATTCATGAACACCAAAACCTACGACATGTGCTCACAGCTCAAGAACATGTTTCAAGAGCAAGCACGTGTCGAGAGATACAAGGTGACCAAGTCACTGCTGAGTCATAAGATGACTGAGAGCGGCTCTATCGGCCCTCACATGCTTCGTTTGACAAGCGATGTTGAGCAGCTGGAGAAGCTGAATTGTCCATTGAGCAAAGAGCTTGCTACGGACATAATCCTGAACTCTCTTCCTCACAGCTTTGCGGGGTTCATCATGAACTACCACATGCATGGGATGGATAAGAGCTTGCAGGAGCTCCAGGGGATGTTAAGAATTGCTGATGGGGATATAAGGAAGAGCTCTTCTGTCCTCATGATTCGAGAGGGTGGGAGGAGTATTAAAAAGGCGAAAAAGAAAGTGGCTCCCAAGTATAAAGGCAAAGGGAAGCAGGTTCCTAAACAGAACACTCCCAAGGTAAAAGTTTCTGCTACCTCTGACTGTTATTATTGTAATAACAAAGGTCACTGGAAGAGAAACTGCCCGAAATATCTGGCAGATTTGAAAGCTAGAAAAGTATCCAAAGCTTCAACCTCAGGCACTAAAGAATAGAAGGAAGCTATGTAACAAGGAAATACAACTCCAAGTTGGAAACGGAGCACACATTGCAGCCGTTACAGTTGGAAGCATAGAATTGTATTTACCTAGTGGGCTTTTGTTGGAATTATATAATGTATATTATGTTCCTAGCATTTCCAAAAATATCATTTCAATCTCATGTTTAGAGATGAATGGATTCTCTTTTTGTTATAAAGAACAACAGGTGTTCTATATATAAAGATGAGTTATATTATGGATCTTCTTTTATGATGAATGGTCTTTATATACTGGAAATGGAAAACCCCGTGTTTAACATCAATAACAAACGACTCAAAACATCACATAATAGTACGACTTACATGTGGCATTGTCGTCTTGGTCATATAAACGAGAAACGCATCAAGAAATTACAAGAAATTGGGATTCTTGGTAAATTTGATCTTGAATCAATTAACACGTGCGAATCTTATTTACGTGAAAAAATGACCAAAGCGCCTTTCTCCAAAAAGGGCGAAAGGGCAAGTGACTTATTAGGTCTTATACACACTGATGTATGTGGACCTATGAGTACTTGTGCAAGAAATGGTTATTACTACTTTATCACATTTACTGATGATTACAGTAGATATGGTTATGTCTACTTGATGAAACATAAGTCTGAATCCTTTGACAAGTTCAAAGAATTCAAGACTGAAGTAGAAAATCAATTGAACAAAAGTATTAAGGCCTTACGATCGGATCGTGGAGGCGAGTACTTAAGTTTTGAGTTTAAGACATACTTAAAGGAATGTGGGATAGTCTCACAACTCACACCTCCGGGGACACCGCAATGGAATGGTGTTTCTGAGAGAAGGAACCGAACTTTGCTGGACATGGTTCGCTCCATGATGAGTAACGCCACTCTTCCAAAATCATTTTAGGGACACGCATTAGACACTGCCGTACTAACACTAAATAGAGTTCCATCCAAGTCAGTAGAAAAGACTCCATACGAGTTATGATTTGGGAAACTCCCAAATATGTCTTATCTTAAAATCTGGGGTTGCGAAGCATTTGTCAAACGCCTGACGTCTGACAAACTTGGTCCCAAATCTGACAAGTGCTTTTTTGTAGGATATCCTAAGGAAACGAAAGGATATTACTTCTATCACCAGTCCGAGAACACTATAGTTGTTGCTCGTGATGGTAAATTTTTGGAGAACGAGTTTCTCGCAAAAGGAAGTAGTGGGAGTAATGTAATACTTGACGAAATTCAAGATACATCACACAATATAATATCTGATACAGATCAGATTAACCCACCACTTGATACTTCGGCTGATGAGCATCTGGAAGAGCCAAATCCACAAACAGCTGTGGAGGAGGTTCCAGTCCCGATCTCAAATGCTTCAACGCAAGTTGAGGTAGAACTGAACCGGCACACAGTTGTGGATGAAGTTCAACAGCCCGAAGAACAAGTGCTACGTAGGTCAGCAAGGACAGTCCATGCGCCCGAGAGATACATGGGACTGCATGAGGTCTCAGTTTTTGACACTGAAGATCCTCTGACTTATGCGGAAGCAATGGATAGGCCCGACTCCGATAAATGGCTGGAGGCCATGAAATCCGAAATACAATCCATGTATGACAATGCGGTCTGGAACCTAGTTGTTCCACTTGATGGGGTAAAACCCATAGCTAACAAGTGGGTTTTCAAAAGGAAAACAGACATGGATGGTAATATGACTATTTACAAAGCACGGCTAGTAGCGAAAGGTTTCAAACAAATTCTAGGTGTAGATTATGATGAAACTTTTTTGCCCGTAGCAATGTTTAAGTCAATACGGATACTCCTAGCAATTGCCGCATTTCATAATTATGAAATATGGCAAATGGATGTCAAAACCGCCTTCTTAAATGGAAATTTAGAAGAGGATGTGTACATGACACAGCCTACGGGTTTTGAAGATTCAAAGAATGCTGGAAAAGTGTGCAAGCTTCTTAAATCCATTTATGGATTGAAGCAAGCATCACGGAATTGGAATATTCGATTTGACGAAGAAGTCAAAAAGTTCGACTTCATCAGATGCGAAGAAGAACCTTGTGTGTACAAAAGAACTAGTGGGAGTGCCATCGCTTTTCTAATCTTATATGTCGACGACATACTCTTAATAGGTAACGATATTCCTTTATTGCAATTAGCGAAGTCTTCATTAAAGAAAGTGTTCTCAATGAAAGACTTGGGCGAGGCTGTCTATATACTAGGCATAAAGATCTATAGAGATAGATCAAAGAGACTCATAGGATTGAGTCAAAGCACGTACATTGACAAAGTGCTGAATCGGTTCAGCATGCAGGATTCTAAGAGAGGATTCCTGCCAATGAATCATGGTGCACAGCTTAGCAAGACTCAGTGTCCTTCGACAACTGATGAGCGAAGCATAATGAGTAGAATTCCATATGCTTCGGCTATAGGATCTATCATGTACGCCATGTTGTGCACTCGTCCTGATGTCTCGTATGCTTTGAGTGTAACGAGCAGATATCAGGCTAATCCAGGCATGGAGCACTGGAATGCTGCAAAGAATATCCTTAAGTACTTGAGAAGAACTAAGGATATGTTTCTCGTCCACGGTGGTGACTCCGAGCTCGTAATAAATGGCTACACTGATGCAAGATTCCAAACTGACCGAGACGATTCGAGGTCTCAGTCCGGATACGTGTTCATACTCAACGGTGGTGCTGTGAGCTGGAACAGTTCGAAGCAAGAGACCACAGCAGATTCAACCACCGAAGATGAGTACATAGCTGCATCCGAGGCAGCGAAAGAGGGTTTCTGGATTAAAAAGTTCCTTAGCGAACTAGGAGTGGTTCCCAGTGTTCAAAGCCCTGTGGACCTCTATTGTGACAACAATGGAGCTATAGCTCAGGCCAAGGAACCGAGATCGCACTCGAAATCCAAGCATGTCCTACGCCGTTATCACCTAATACGAGAAATTGTAAATAGAGGTGATGTAAAGATTTGCAAGGTTGACACAATCAGCAACACAGCTGATCCACTAACAAAACCTCTTCCTCAAGCCATGCACCAGATGCATACAGCTTCTATGGGTCTGAGACACATAGGAGATTGGCTGTGAGATTTTCTTTTGATCTACGAGATTTTAAAAAAAAAATAGAGTTTTGTACAGAGCAGAGCCTACGATGATTGGCTTCTAGCTTAAGTGGGAGATTGTTAGTTTGTAATAATCTAGAAATCAATAATACGATAATTTAATTATATAAAGCTTTGTTCATGAATTGAATGATTAATAAAATGTCATTTTGTTTCCTTGAGTATTATTGAATTTATGAATCATTTCGAGTTAATGACTGGAATTGTGAAACTTCATAATACAGATGATATATACTCTTAAAAAGTCACTGACCGAGGTAATTAGCAGGAACATTAATTACCGCTACAAGGTTGGTATGTGGATTAAAAGATGGTCAAGTTTTACAGACCATAGACACAGAGTTGTCATTTTAATCACATAGATACATGTTCCAGGAACATGGTATTTGACAGACCCCGAATGAAACATTATACGGAATTGTGTTCGTGTCATTAATGCTTTCATTCAGTGTTAAATTCTAAAGTATGAGGTATTCATCGTTCCTACATAAGAAATGTATCTGTGACTGTTACCTAACGCTATCCGTAAAAAGTAGCTATAACGGTAGCTCTTCGGTATACATAACTTATGCTGAGGAAGTGATGGTCTACCAAAAGTATTATTGTTCCTCGTATTTATTATACGAGTTATAGTGTCACTGGGCCCCTTGATAGAATAAGATTATCTGCATGCGGTATGATTAACAAGAGTTAATCATATTCGATAATATGTTCAAGATCAAGAAAAGATTAATTTGCAAGGATGACACAAACCTACCTTGAAATTAATCTGACAGCTATGAGACGAAAGAATTAAACACAAGTAAAATAGTTTACTGGATCGTGATATTGTACAATACAGCATCATCTGTGTGTAATTGGATGGTCATGATGCGTTTTTCCAGATGCCTCTCATGATTATAGAAGTTAAAACGGTTTTAATTCTATTTACCAACATAACACAGATCCTATCGGGTCACACCAATAGGAAAGTAATCAGAGAATTAATTTATTTGATTAATTATAAATGTTATAATTAATAAATAAATGTTATAGAGATGACAAGCTTAAACACATTAAATTTATAAGCGTGTTCGACACGTTGTATAAATTTACCGAAACAATGACCGCAAGAAATATAATTGTTCACAACAATTATATAATTAACTAATGGATAAATATATTAATTATGAATTAATATATATATATATTTGGGTTTCCCTTTTTTCGGCCGAATTTGATTGAAATCAAATTCATTTGATTAAATGAATTAATATATTTTAAAGCCCATTAGCTAAAGCCCAAATTAGATTGAATTTTTTGCGTAAAAACACAAATTCAATTTGGTTACCTCATTTGCCGAACCGACCTATCCAATGGCAATTGGTAAAAACCAAATTGCTTAGAGGGCATTTTGGTCATTTACCACATTTTCAAAGATTATAAATAGAGGGGTAGTGGTAGAGAAAAAATTAGAATTCCATTTGAACCGAATCGATCGGATCGAATCGAATCAAGTTTTTTCTCTCCCAAATAGTGTTGCGGTTTAAACGAAAGTTATACGTATCTGATACGTATTATCTTTCGAGTTTTGAATAGTGTTTTCCCAAAAGTCGCGGTATCTCTGTTTTGCTTATTAGTAAAATCAGAATAACTGTCGGTCGGGAATTCTGCTATTTCGTCCTTTTCTCGGTGAATAGTGTTTTTGCGAATAACGCGGTTATAGTATTTCTGGCAAGAGAAATAACCGCTCTTTGGTTATTCCTGGTGGACAACCGATAGAGGCATCAGACGTCTGGTGCTACAAGACGTGACTTCAATCCAATTGGAATTTGGATACAAGGTATAAATGTTATTTATATTTATTTAAATGTTAAATAAATATTATTTTAGAAATCAATCGGGGAGTAGATCCTAAGTAGGATTAAAAGATTATGTCAAGGGAAAGACTGGAAAAGGAACTTTCGTTTGGTTTTCCGACGTAACTCTTTTAATCCTAGGGTTAAGTTAAAAGTAAAATTTTTGTTTTACCATCTTTCCGCATACTTAACCTAATCAAAGGGTTTGAACAGTCATAACCCAACACAAGCAATACTGTAACAATTGTGCTCCGTATGGGTTTGTTGCAAATGCCCAATTGTCCGTCTCAGTGGTTTTTGAGTATAACCTCCATGGACACCCCTCCGCTCTACATATAACCACATAGACACTACGATTGCTCTGGGTTTGTTGTAATTCTAAGTTATTATTGTTGGGATTTCATGTGTATGCATATATGGTGAGAATTTAAAATTTTCCTATCACTACTTGGCTCAATACACAAAGGATCTTATTTTTACGACAAAAGCGAACAAAATTTTCTTCAACAAACTAATGTGTACTAAATTAAGATAAATTATCTTATCTAATTTATTGCAAAAGAAAATAATGGAAACCTTTACCTAAAGAGATTGTCAAATCTCTTAATGGAGAGAAGCCGGTTTCCCTTCTAGATCTCGTGTTTTTCTCGAAAGCGCATCTTAGTTCACCTTGAACCTAAACAACGAACTTACACACCTCTTAGATAGATGGATGTGAAGTTCAAAGCTTAGATCCAACCACCTAACAAGAAGATATGAAAGCCTTTCTTGTACTTTTTGGCCTAGGAGCAAAACCCTCAAGGTTTCGGCCTAGAGAAGAGAGAAAGAGGAATTTCGGCCTTGAGAAAAAAATGGCTGCTCTTGTCAATATTTCGGCCAAGAGGAGGAGAAGAAAATAAGAGCAAATTTTCCTTAATTACACCCATTTAAATAGGCAAGGGGTTAGGGCTATCATTTGTGTAAAGTTTGAACTATTTACACAATTGCCACTAGCCTTATTTAGCCATTTTATCATCTCTAATCTCATCTTGTGATTGGTTTAATAAATTAATTTATGAATAAATAATATTAATCATATTATTCAATTATGCAATATTCTTATTATTCTTATAATGCATTCAAACATTATACCAAATAATATTTGCATAACTTCACAAATTTATTTATGATCTAAGCATGTCATATTATGACATTTTATTTTAGTATTTCATCTCATGTATTTTATCTAATACATCATTATGAAATATAAAATACTTGTTGTTTCTCTTCAATTGGTGTGACCGTACAGAAGATATATATCATCTTGGCAATAATATAAAACTTTATATTATTGACTATAAGAGGTTCTATCATTACATTATAGTTATCCAAACGACATAGTAATCATTTACTCAATCGACTATTTCCGTGTCTATTCTTGTCACATAATAATATGAATAATATGCAAAATAGGATCGTGTCATTCTTGCATTATATTCTTTTCTTGGTCTCTCAAGTTGAATTATAATTATAACTACATCAGTTATATTGCATGCGATATAATTTCACTTTACCAAGGGGCCCAGTAATATCATAACTCAAATTGAGGGACAATGATAATATTAACATATAGATTTCTCCCGCACAAGTTGTACACAACGAACTACTATTTTATTTCTATCATAAGATAGTATTTAAATAGCAATCACATTATATACTTCTCATGTGAAAAATCTACATATCTCATATCTAAGATTCCAATGACCCAATGGAAACATTAATGACACAAAACACAATCCATATAATGTTCCATTCATTTAGGTCATGTTCAATATATAAAATACATATTTATATATTCATGTTATTAAATGATAATGCTTTATCAACATTTATAGAACTTCAATGTACTTTAATCAACATGACAATCTTTCTCGGTAATTAATGTTCATCTTTAATTACCACGATTGTGAACATATTCAGTGATTAAATGTTTCTCATCTTTGTAGTTCTATGGTTCAAGACCAAGAGCATCTTCTTGAACACTTCCAAAGATATAACATATAAATCTCAAGGAGCAAGAATAATAATATTCATAATAAAATCATGAACAACATATAAATTATTATTAAAAATATAACTTTCAAAACACACATCCTTCAATTATCCATGGCAAATCCACTCAACCTAGATTTAAGATCAGCTTTGGATTCGAATATCTGTCCCACCGAAAATGGACCGTCGATTCTGCGTGGATAACTAAAAAATGCTTCATCCTTGTACGGCATCGGCACATCGTCATTAAATGCCGGACAAGGATGCTGCAATCCCCAATTAATAAAAGGAATAGACGATTGCCACTCCTTCCTTACATCTTACATCATAATCTGATCCTCAATTTCGACTATATCATCTTCCCAGACAACCGGGTCACCAAGGTCAGAGCTTGTGTCTGAGCCAATATCATTATTCAGCTGGTCAAAATAATTGTGCAAATCAACCGGCTGTATTTCGGGGTTTCATCACAATATATGGGTGAATCAGTCACCGGTATGTCTCTGCTACTTCCATGTACACTACCCGCGTATTGGTCATAATTGGTCTGACTAACGACTGGTACTGACTCAACCACTAATTCAAAAAGTTTAAAATTCAGTACCGGAGTGGCATTCCCAAGCACCATATGCCATATCATTTCGTGGTCTATGTTAAATAACTGGTATTTTTCTACTGAGTCAGTGGTGCCGTGTTCAAACGTGCCCTGATTGTCAGATCGAACTAGCTAGGGAGCAAACGAATGCCAACATATATATGTCTTCTTAGCTCATCAAGACTAGTTGAGTTAGTAACAAGAAATGTGCAGGTCGGTATGTCTGAAATTTCGCGTCTGTGGTACACATTTATTAATGCTTGAGACATTTCCTGAACAAAAAGTTTCACAATCAACCTTCGATATCATTTTTAATTTTACAACCTAAAATATGATCGTAATTGAAAAAAAAAAATTACTACAATCTTCAGACGTAGAAGCACAATGGAGGGGCCGATCTGTAATTTTGAAAACTCGAACTGTTCACCGTTTTCAGCTGGAAGGACAATGGTGATATGGAAGAAAATGGTCTCTGGAGAGGGAGAAGAAGAGTTTGTACGATTAAAAACAAAAAATTATTAGGACCGAATTGCCAATTCTGTTTGGGCTAAAAAAAACTCTGGACCGAATTGGCAATTCGGTCTGGGCTAAAAAAATCACTGGACCGAATTGCCAATTCGGTCCAAAAAAAAAAAAACCATGCGGACCGAATTGGCAATTCGGTTCTTATGATTTTTGTAAAAAAAAAGTAATCACGTTGGTTTGGTAAAAATATTTTTTTTAATTATGTTTTAAAAAAAAAATCCCTAGTCTCTGCCCGTTGTTTGTTATGTTTGGTTTTATCCTAAAAAGCTTACAAAAGTGGCATATACATGAATCAAAAGATGGCATTGAAAATCAAATTAATTTTAATAATGTGAGTATTTTATCCCTTGTTATCTTATAACACAAGTAATTAAAACAAACCATTAACAATAGAATTGGTGGAAATCGGAGAGATGTGCAGAGATGGATCATAAAATTCATGATGGAAGATGAAGAACAAAATCTTTGATCCAGTAACAAAGTGTAATACCTTCAACGTGGAGTAATTTGACAACAATCTATGATCTCAATTCAGTCGAGTTATCAGATTTCAATTTATTTAAAGAAGAGCTTGACGTGACGTTCGAGGAGAACATATTCGAGTGGTGATCATGCAATTTCGACAACAACAAAAAGTGAGGCAAAAAGTATGGCTGAGAACATGATATAATGATATACTGGTAAAATGGGGTCAAGATAAGGGATAGAAAGCTGCATTCAGATCCAGTTAGATAGAAAGGTTAATTCAGATTCAGTTAGATAGAAACCTGACATGGTAGAATGAGATTCAAACAGTTCATTTCAATCTGATACGAATCTCAAAGACCTTTCTCCAACATCTAAGGCAGGTCACAAATATAATCATTCAGCTGTGATTTCCTCAGGTACGTGTAGTATCTGAGGCCTGAGGGGTACTCACTCTAGAAACTAGATGGTAAGAGAAATAAGAGAAAAATATAATGAATTATAATTATGATTTATTTTTCAAATTTATTTTTATTTTTTACTGATATTATTAAAAAAAATAGATAATAAAATTTATTTGACCTTGGAGATTTATATCACATGGTTTTTTAATGCGACTATTTTGTAATGAGATGGGCTATAATGCTTGAGAAAATAAAGTGGGAGTTTTACTTTCTGCTTATAACTTTATTTTCAAAGTTTAAATAGTAGATTCGAACCTTCCAATATGATCTTCATATTAAATATGCTTGGAGACCAAATTTTACAATTTTTGAAATTTTTTTACTATTTTTTTAGAAAAACTGTGATTTTCAAAAATTCTAAAAAAATAGTAATTGTTTTCTAAAAATTGTAAAATTTGATCTCCAAGCACATTTTAATATGAAGAATATATTGGAAGGTTCGACTGACTATTTGAACTTTGAAAATGAAGTTATAAGCGGAAGTAAAATACAATCTTTACTTCCCAAAGCATATATCATTTTGTAATATATAAAAACTTGCTTCTTCAATATAAGTGTTTAAATTCTCCTCAGAAAAAATTTCAATATATTTTTATAATATTGAACGATGAGCATTAAATGGTGATTGCGGTCGGTCATTGTGACCACAAACAGCTTACGATAAGAGCAATATAAGACGAAGACAATCAAATAAAAATGTCTGAAACAGGGAGACAAAAGAAGGTGAAAGGGGCCCCTCCTTTTCTCAAATCCTTAACTTGATTTGGGATCAATTTTTTCCATTTTTAAACTGGCTTAATCCTTAATTAAGGATTAACTGAGACAGTTCATAGTTGAGAAAAAATATTTTACTATTTTCAACTCCCAATAAAATTATTCATGTATTTTTCAGCATCCCAAAAATACTTATCTGATAATATAATATTTATATTTTTTATGTAGTACTTAACATAAATGTAACAAATTGCATGCATGCTGAGATTATTCAAGAGTTCACATTGCATGAGATTGTATTTATTGTCAACTTCTACTTGTGGACTTTTCAAATGACATCCATTTATATTATTAATTTTACACTTTTAAGTACAATAAGAGATACAAATAAGAAGACACATGTATCACTTGTCCAACCATTATAAATTTATATTTTCAATAACACACCAACTATTATAAATTATACTTGCACATTTCATCAAATTCAAATTCTACATAGATAGATCCCTAGAAGCACCTTTTTTTCTCCTTTGGATTAACAAATAAGCACTTGATTTTTGTCCTTTTTCCCAACTTGTGGCTCTTATGAAATTTCACCCTGCCACATTATACCAGCCCTTTTTCTCCTCTTCCAAAATATGATAATGGACAACTTGCTATGCCACATCACCATCAGAACCCCATCCTTCTCTCCCTATATAAGAAGCAAACATTGTGCTACTGCTTCAAACAGTAAGCAAAGCTTCCTTGATTCTAACTCCCCCTTTCCAGGTGAATTATAACTGGTCTTTTACACTAAACAGAGAGAAAAACAAAATGGCGTCAGGATCGTTATCCCGTTCCTCGGGTTCGACATGGACTGCCAAGCAGAACAAACTGTTCGAGCGGGCATTGGCTGTGTATGACAAGGACACACCCGACAGGTGGCAAAATGTGGCGCGCTTGGTCGGTGGCAAGTCGGCTGAAGAAGTCAAGAGGCATTATGAACAGCTTCTAGATGACCTGAAACAAATCGAGTCCGGCCAATCGAGCTACTCCGGTAGCTATACCAATTCTTCCTCTAGAGGTACTTCCAATGGGGAGAGGTGAATTTAATTTCTCATTTTCTGCCACTATATTTGCATGCACATCACTTATTTGTATAAACAAAATTAAGTCATACTAATGGTAGCAACTCACCTTCATTTGCTTCCTTGTTAGTTTATTCAATGAGATTTTCTTCATTAAATATATCATGAAAACTTCAAGCTTATTTATTAAACTAAAATACATGCATTTTGCTCACATCTCTATTGCTGTCACAAATGTTCTTCTTATAATTTTTTTATTCAACTAGAATTAATTTGCCGCTAATTTGATGTTGGCACTGTCACTATAGAATCTTTCACTTCAGTGTTCTATTCAAGATTGTAACAGAAGAGAAAGGAGAAGATAACATATTAATTAGGGGCTTAATTTCTGAAGTGATTGGTCACAATCTGCCACATGTCGAAATGAGAAGATAATATATTTGAAAAATTCAATATCTTTAATTTATTATTAGAAAAAGTCGCCAGTATATAGAATTATTAAAGAGGAGGGTTAAAATGCCTCCATTTTTCATGCCTCCACCGTGCCTCCATATTTTAAAACTTTAATAACTCAAAATTTAGAACTTCAAAGTAAAAATAAAACCATTGGATATGGTCTACATCATTTTATCTATACACGTGTAAAAAATTATGATATTTCAATTTTGTTTTGGTTGTCATCAAGAGCTTGTAAAAAATATACTAATGTAGATAATTTCTAGACGTTGATTTTTCAACTTATTGATTCACATAAAAACAAAATCGAAATGTGATAATTTTTTATGAGCACATAGATAAAATGATGTAAATCTATATCCAACGGTTTTATTTTGACTTTTAAGTTTTAAATTTTGAATTATTAAAGTTTTAAAATATGGAGGCATGGTGGAGGCATGAAGAATGGAGGCATTTGAACCCTCCTCATTATTAAATAGGTGCAACTTAGTTGACTCACTAATTAAGTTAATTAATACGGGCGCTATATTTCTTTTCATATATCTATCAACTAATTTGATCATATATATATATGTTAATGTTATCATTCATTTCTATATGCAGTTTGTAAAGTTATTTATTATTTTATTTATATATTAACTTATCAGCTAATTCTCATGTAATTTTGAGTAAGAGTTATCTTGTATATATTGGAAATAAAAGGACCATGCATATCCTGTAATCCTGTATGCCCAAATTAATCCATCTCTCTGATTGTTTTTAGTATTTCAGATATGAAGAGTACTTTAGATAATTTTATATATAGTAAGGAAACATTACATATTAAGCAATGATAAAAAGGTCTTATAATGTCCATGCTAGCCTTATCCTAAAACAAATTAGCATTACTTAAAATAATGCAATTTTCTTTTCTCCTTATCTTTTGTTAGTTTCTGTTAAATGGCATATAAGGGCCAGGAATTCTTCGTGTCAATTTTTTAAAAGGCATTGTCTTTTTCTCCCGATATTTTTATTAATATCCAAAGTTTAATAGAAATTAATTAATATACTCATATCTCCTGAGTATTTATAAACATACCCCTACCGGCCATTTTCTGACCGGTACCCTATTTATTTGCCTACCGGTTATTAAATGGCCAGTACTCTCAAATTTTCTTTTTAGAGAGACACTATGAAGAGCAAGATGCTGAAATCTAACACTAGAAATTCAAATTTTTAGTTTAAATTATTGGTTAGATTACTTCTTTTGATGTATAATTAGCATATTTATACTAAAATACGCTAAATTACTTGAAATTATATTAAATTACACTGAATTACACTAAATTACATTAAATTACACTAAATTACATTAAATTACGCTAAATTACGGTGCATCATCGATGTTTTTACAATGAAACATCAATGTTTTATTAGCCTTAGCATTGGCAATTAAGTATGGTAGTGCTAAAAAATTATCTGTGCGTCGCTGATGTTTTTGTAATGAAACATCGATATTTTATTAGCCTTAGTATTGGCAATTAAGCATGATAGAGCTAAAAAAATATCGGTGTGTCGCCAATATTTTGTAATGAAATATCGATGCACTTCTGCCGTCATTAAGCCATGCATAAAGCATCGGTGCGTCATCGGTGTTTCTGCACGAAAGCATTGTTTTAAAAAAAAAAAACTTTAAACGGACATAACTTTATATGGCTAGGAAACTCGGATTTGCACGTACGACCCCAATTCTAAAAACTTGGGACGAGACGGGGGCAATGGTGCCCTCGAGATCAACCCTAGGGGGCCGACGGAATCAGAATTGCAAAAAAATATCGTTTAGTGCCTCAAAAATTGAGTTCAAGTTTTTTTATCATCGGTAGACACACAACGACCCATATGCAGCTAGTGACAGTGTCGTATACGGCTGATGATTAGGAAGGATAGAAAACCTGAATCACATTAAAACAACTGGATCAACCTGAACTAGTGAAATTGTTAAAACTTAGTACCTAAAAAAAAACGTAGTTTAGTGTTCGCATGTGGCTAGTGAATTTAATTACTTGAAATTATGTTAGCAAAATTTTGCATATTTCAGTATAATTAGTGAAATTAGCGTTTTAACATAATTTCAAGTAATTTAGCGTATTTTAGTATAAATATGCTAATTATACATCAAAAGAAGTAATCTAACAAATAATTTACACAAAAAATTTGAATTTTTAGTGTTGGATTTCAGTATCTTGCCCTTCATAGTGTCTCTAAAAAAAAAAAATTAAGGGTACCGGTCATTAAATGGCCGGTAGGCAAATAAATAGAGTAGCGGCTAGAAAATGGCCGGTAGGAATATTTTTATAAATACTCAGGAGATCTGGATATATTAATTAATTTCTATTAAACTTTGGATATTAATAAAATGTCCGCTTTTTCTCCATGTCCCACTTCAACAGTTCTACTATATAGACCTTCCAAATTACTTAAAAGAGTGATTATATAATAGTTTAATTTTTCCAAACTAGTCTTTGTCTTAGACCAAAAACCACTTTATATCTCCTTTTCCATGAATGTGGTTCAAAACTTTCCATGAAAGGGAAAGTTCTAGTTAGGTCTGATCTTAACCTTCTTTTCTCTCTTTTTTGCTGACGTGATAATAAGATTTGAGATCATTTTATTCCAAAAGAAAAAAGAAAATTGAAACAGAAAGTATTAAAAAATTTGAAAAATTTGCTGGTCACTTTGTCAGAAAATTTCAAGTTCTTAATTAGTTAATGAAACAAAGCTAAATTTAGAGCTATTAGCCCCTTTATGCTAAACCTGCTATCACCTAGTACCTCATCATTGCTCCAATGCTCACTGTTAAAGTGTTCAAATCTCTTCTAGGTCTGATCAATATTTACCGAAACAGGCTGAAATTGGTGCAATATTTCTGTTGTGCCAATAACCAATATGCATGGTACCAAATCTGGAGTTTTGGTTTATGACTTGTACATTGTAGATTATATATAGTAATTATAAATAAGTTGGTCTAATTCATCAAGAGTATTTCTAATGTGGTACTTTATTATTTATTTCAGGGTGAAGTACTTGAATCTGCACTGATAAAATGCAAGAAACCAGCAACAGCAAGTATTTCTCTTAATAGGCAGACTAGGCTACACAAAAGCCAGAAGTAAATGTCCTGTTATTAGTAGCACACATGAAGCTAGTTAGTGTGCAAGTGACTAGTTAAGTGTGAATATAGATTTCTCTTCATGTTAACTATTCTAATCTAGTATTATATCTCTCATGGCTAGAGAGAATAATCAAATTGTTAATCATGTCCTTATCTTGTAAAAGTAATGTAAAAGAATGTATGGTCTTCTTTTCCTTCTCTCTTTTTATGTTTTTTTCTGGGGAATGTTTAGCCTCTCTCCCTCTCTCCCTAGTAAGCAAAACTTGCACATAATTTTTAATTGGGAATTCTGACCCATAATAATCTAAAAATTGCCGAAGCAATAGTAAAATAACCATACTAAAAAACACGAAAGAAATTTGAACATTAGAATAAAAATAAATAAGAAAGTCATAATTAAAGAAAGGTACAAATAAAAATAATAAGATGTGTTAAGCATTAGCCATAGAGTGGTAAAAATGGCACAGCGGAACCGGCTCCGTTACGGCACGTCACACGTATCGGTTACGTGCCGTGACTCGCGTGTCCCGTACCGGAAAC
Source organism: Carex parvula (assembly GCA_025461045.1). Lineage (NCBI taxonomy): Eukaryota > Viridiplantae > Streptophyta > Magnoliopsida > Poales > Cyperaceae > Carex > Carex parvula. The sequence goes on from JAJGRW010000713.1 coordinate 330,052, forward strand.
ATTCGCGTGCTGTGACCATCTTTAGAAAATTTGGCACGGTACGTGGTCAGGCGAGTCACGTGCAATTAGAATCGTTAGATCTTGATCAAATAGTGAATTTTCAATAAACTAACATAGATTATGATCAAATAGCCACGCAAATCACGTTTTATCACGACACAGCACGAGACCAAAATCACAACATGTTAGTCATGGCACGTGCGTCTTTTCCACTCTAATTAGTCACAATCCAATTTATCCACAAGGGCACCAAGAACTGCGCAATGCGCTAGGCGAGAATTCTGGACCAAAATATTCATTGAGCCCAGAAATTTAAGTCTAAGATCTGTACAAATATTCATGAATCTTTAGCAATTTAAAACTTTATGAAAAGCCCAAGAGATCCTTGATCCGTAATTTTGTCACAGAATGCATACAGCTATTAACAAAGCAAATTAGCCCATAATTTATCAAAGCCTGTACAAACTAATATTTTGGGCCTGTATATTATGACCCAAAATATAAGTCCAATAAAACATGCGTAAAATAAATTGAAGGCCTAAATGAAAGTCCAGTAAGTAATAACTTCAGCAGTAAAACCTCTGGAGGTCTCCGCCTTCGCTAAAACCTCTCTGTTTCAGTCTCTCTCAACTCTCCTCTGATGTGGCGTCTCGTACGGACGTCCGCTGCCACAGCAGCCGTGACCGCGGCGGCTGCCGGGGTGGCCATGACAGAAGTGGCGTACGCCGATGGTCGCTTCTTCTTCCCATTTAGAGCTCCGGCAGCTCCTCCCGCTGGGCCTGCCGCTAACGTACCTGGGTCCCACTCGTCAGACCAGTCTGGGTCCAGTAAGGCATCTTCTGGTGGGTTTGATCCAGAATCGCTTGAGCGCGGCGCAAAGGCTTTGAGAGAAATTAACGAATCTCCTCATGCGAAGAAGGTGTTTGTTTCTATGCCCAAATGAAATGTTTGCGTATTCTTTTCTTCTAATTTTTTTTTTGTGGTGTTGATATACTTCTCTTTATTGGACATTGGTTTCTGAAACCTGATTTATTATTGTATAAGTTCCTAGTTAGTCCTTGGTTGTACCAGTACACCAGGTACAAGTCATGACTGGTAGTACACTCATATAAGATGTTGCCTCTATCAAGGCTTGATAGAATGTACTATTCAATTGGTTTTAATTAAGGTTAAATTTGTAGAAAAAGGTGCTAAGTTTTAATGATTACAGGTGTTTGAGCTAATGAGGCAGCAGGAAGAGACAAGGCTTGAAGATCTGGCTGTTGAGAAGGCTCACTATCATGCTAACCAATCTCTTGCTGAGATAGTGAGTGCTACTCTTCTTCTGCTTTCCTTTTTTTACTTCACTATTTGCAGAATAATAATTATCTGACTTACTAAAAACCTAAGACAGAATAATAATTATCTGACAAATTAAGAACTTAAGCATAGATTGGGTCATATAGTATAAGAATTATAAAGAAAACAAATAGACTTGATTGCTTTGTGCAACCATTCTTGATAAAGTCCTTTCCACGGTTGTTTACATAGTTACTAATTTTAGTTGAACCCAATATTACTGCATTTATAGGAAAAGCAGCGTAAAATAGCAGAAGAGCAAAGAAACCTAGTTCAGCAACAGGCCCAAGCCAAGGCACAGATGGCACGATACGAGGACGAACTAGCCCGAAAAAGAATGCAGGTAAGGTACTAATTTTGTCTTTCAGTTTTTTCCCACAACCTCAAGTAGGCATGACTGCATGAGCAGGTATCTTTATGCCAGGTTACCAGTTGGGTTATATAAATATTAGTAAAAGTTGTATAATTATTTACATTGTATAACATAATAGTTATGTACATAGTTATATGTTGGGTTAGGATCTCTTGAGTCTTGATAATTGATATAGTATCTTGACTATTCGGTAATCCCTATAGTTCATGTTGTCACAATCTCATATGTGTGACTTGTGAATTAATTTATAAGAGTCATCCTCGGCAGAACAATCATTCAATGGTACATTCTAAAAATTTGAATTTCATGAATTATAGACAGAGCACGAGGCACAGAGACGTCAGGATGTGGAGCTGGTGAGGATGCAGGAGGAGTCGGCTGTTAGAAAAGAGCAGGCACGGCGGGCCACAGAAGAGCAGATCCAGGTCCAGCAGCGCCAGACGGAGAAGGAGAAAGCCGAGATCGAGAGAGAAACCATTCGCGTGAAGGCCATTGCTGAGGCCGAAGGCCGGGCCCACGAGGCCAGGCTCACAGAGGACTACAACAGGAGGATGCTTGTTGAGAAAATGAGTGGTGAAAGAGAGAAGTGGCTCGCTGCCATTAACACTACTTTTGCCCACATTGAAGGTTTTAGTTGTTTGATTTAATTCTAGAGTATTTTTCTTGGTGGCCCCTGTATCTCCCATTTCCTGTCTTGGTTCATATTCTAAATCTCGAAGTTAACAGTTTTATGTGAGGCATAAAATCTTAGTCAAGCTGCTAATTTGGAGTGAGTCATTTTTCCATGTGTATGCCGACTAGGATTTCCATGCAATTATTGAACAAAAGTTGCAGGAGGGACCACAATGCTGGAATGTTTAGGGGCAGTGAGAACTTTAAAACCCTAGGAACCAAAAGGGGTAGTAGATGCTATATTAGAAACCACTTAGCTTCCTTTATTTAATTTTGTTTTATTGAGATAGCAACATATGTAATAACCAGTCATTAATTTATATATGCCCGTAACAGGTGGTTTCAGAATGATATTGACAGACAGGAGCAAATTAGTGATGGCAGTTGGTGGAGTTACTGCATTAGCTGCTGGTGTCTACACTACTAGGTTTTTATTAATAAATCCAACAATCATTTGTTATATTTATCTTTTTTAGGATTATCACTGTATCATTGTTGTATTAACGCATCACCTTGCTAATACAGGGAAGGTGCTAGAGTTTTGTGGGGTTATGTCAATAGAATCCTCGGTCAACCATCTCTAATCCGTGAATCATCAATTGCCAAGTTTCCTTGGTCAAGGATGGTATCTCAACTTACACGCAAGTCAGGTTCAGAAAGTGGCACAATCAACTTTGACAGTATAATTCTTCATCCTTCTCTGAAACAAAGAATAGAGCGGCTGGCCCGTGCCACCGAGAACACAAAGTCCCATGGTGCCCCATTTCGCAACATGTTGTTTTACGGTCCACCTGGTACTGGCAAGACTCTTGTCGCGAGGCACATAGCTCGTAAATCGGTAATTTTATGTTAATATAATTTTGTTGGAAGTTATATGACTAAGGTCTTTTCTTTCTTTTTGTGTCACTTTGTTCTCTTTCAATATAAAGGGGCTTTATATATTGTAAGCTTAATGAACTCATGTACCTCTGGAAAGTGAGAGATTTGTTATGAGCCGTCAAACATGAAAAATCATTCCAAATGTCCCTTTTGAGAAGGTTGTTGGGATTTTTTTTAAAGTATCTTGGTTATTGATATACTGGTAATTTTTGTATAAAATGTTAGCTTATTTGGCAACAAGTTTCTTACCAAGAACAATATTTTTTTTGTAACTTTGCTTCTCTTTATTTATCTATTTCTTATACTTTAATAGTGTATATCTTCCTTTGGAACAGGGTCTAGATTATGCAATGATGACAGGAGGTGATGTGGCGCCACTTGGATCAGAAGCTGTCACAAAAATCCATCAGATATTTGACTGGGCCAAGAAATCCGAAAGGGGCCTATTGCTTTTCATAGACGAGGCTGATGCCTTTTTATGCGAGTATGTTTTGCAACTTCTGTTCAGTTTTTTTTGTCTAATAAACATGTTTTTTAATGTTTACTATATCTAATATGCATCTCCAACTTGTCTGCAAATGTGTCAGGCGAAACAGTGTGTACATGAGTGAGGCGCAAAGAAGTGCTTTAAATGCACTTCTGTTTCGCACTGGTGACCAATCACGTGACATTGTTCTGGTGTTGGCAACCAACCGTCCTGGTGATCTCGACACTGCCGTAACTGACCGCATTGATGAGGTCATCGAGTTCCCCCTCCCAGGCCCACTAGAACGATTCCAGTTAATAAAACTTTATTTTGACCAATACATAGCTAACAAAAGCGAATGGGGTGATAAGGAAAAACTGAAATTTGGGGGCTTGTTTAAGAAGGAACAACAGAGGATAGTTGTGGAGGGTGTTGATGATGAGTTGATTAGGGTTGCGGCAGAGAAAACTGAGGGTTTCTCTGGGAGAGAGATAGCAAAGCTTATCGCAAGTGTTCAGGCCGCTGTTTACGGGCGACCTGATTGTGTCTTGGATGCAGATTTGTTTATGCAGATTCTGGATTATAAGATAGATGAGCATAAGAAGCGCATTCAACTCTCTAATGCTGATGTGCCAGTTTTGATGAGGGATAGTAAACAATAAGCTCTTTTTTGGTCCACTTCATGTGGTGAAAATGTCTATTGTGGGTTCAATACAGCATGAGCCTATGCAGAGCTTAACAGATTTTTTTCCCCTTCGCTTGTGCTTTACATTTACAACATCTCGTCCAAGGTTTGTGATAAAATTTTGGCTAATATAAGGTAGATGATTTTGCATTTACCCTTTTCTTGGTGTGTATTATTTGCTTCTTTTCTCCTCTTTCCTCGCCGTTTCTTCAGTTTAAGGCTACTTGAAATTCAATTTTACTTTTCACAATGCGTGTCTAGTTTTAGGATGGATGTATTTTTTTTTTTCTTTCTTTTTAATTTTCTCTAAGGTTAGCTGTCATGGTCAAGCTCAACCCTCCCCCTCCCCCATGCAATGAAGGTTTATGCATTACTATTTACTTGCTTTTTATTTTTGAGTAGTTTATTTATTCAATTATGCAATTCTGTTTGCTGTCAACTTATCTTTTTTTAAGAAGAAAAGTATATTTACCTGTTGATTTCTCATTCTAGGGCCATCCAGCATTATGTGCATGCAGAAGGCATATTTATTTGAAATCATGTGCCCATCTTAATCATGGTATTATTTTTGTTATTATTACTATAACTAGTACTATACGTGGCGGTCTGATAAATAAAGACAACTAGCAGTATTTATACTAATAGCATGATACAATTGATGCCTGAGTCAGGGGTGAAAACGGAGCGAATACGGACCGGATAGTGGTAAAATCATATTCATATTTTTTTTATTTTCCGGATACGGATACGAATACGGATCGGCTGAAGTCGGATACAGATACAGTTCGGATTGGATATTTATTAAAATAATATTAAAAAATACCATAGTTCATAATATTTATTTAATTTTAATGATAAATAACAATATTTTTTCATAATATATATTAAAATATATGATATATATCTACTGTTCAGATACGGATAATTGAAATATAAAACTATATCAGTATCCATATTCATACAGATATTCGGATATCGAATATTCATATTTATTTTTTTTAAAACGGATCAAATACGGATCGGATATTATCATCCATATTCATACAGATATTCGGATATCGAATATTCATATTTATTTTTTTTAAAACGGATCAAATACGGATCGGATATTATCATGCCGTTTTCACCCCTATGCCTGAGACAACTCAATACCTAACTTCTCTGTCTTTATCTGAGTAATTGCATGTGTGGTCTGACAAACACCTGGCTAAGTTCAGAATTCAGCACAGTAGTGGAGACAAGACTTGGTGCCACCAAAACCTGTTTCTATCTCCACCTAAAGCTAACCTAACCAACCCAATGCTGCTTGAGATAAAAGAACAGAATAGTACACGGAGAGGCAAATTAAAAGGTACTAATGACCCACTAATTGCACTTGATCTGAATTTAATTAATCACACTTTTGTACGGTTAAGTACTTAAGTACATAGAAAGAATGTTCATCACCGCTTCAAAAGGAATTAGCACCCAAAAAGAGACAAGATGGTGGACATGAAAACATGCACATGCACGCCATGATTTATTGTTTAGAATATGTCGACAAAATATTTACTTGAGCGCGCCTAATAATACACCAGAGCTAATTTAAAAGCCCATGCATGCCATGATTCATTCTTAGCCAGCATGAGTATCTATCTAATATCAGCTGGTGATTATCAATATATTTCCCACTTCATCACCCCCAAAAATAACATAAAGAAAGAGAGTATATTTGAAGCAGCGCCTACATTTATGTACAAATTGATTAGAAACATTCAAATCTAGCTTACAAAGTGCCTTCCCATCACCCAACAAAATTATATAAAACCACAATTGCAGTAAATTTTTCTGATATATGCAAGAATCTGTTTTAAAGGCGAGAATAAAAAAATAATTATCTCTGACCGGAGCATTAATATGGGTATTATAACAGATTCTAGTACTGAAAGAAATTAAGAAAACAAATGATTTGATGAAATAAGTCATAATAATGCAAAATTACATGAACCCAAAATAAAGAATCTATCTGATCTCGACATACACTGATTGCCCCATGAAGGGGTCAGGCTAACATCAGTACTACTAATATCACGTTGGATTTTTTGACATCCAAGCATCTATTCGTTCCGAGAGGATCTAAGCCATTCATTATATAAATCTCAGCCACTCATCAAAACAGATCTCAATCTCAGCCTTTAATTAAAATAGTTTGATTTTATACATCTGTTTCATGTTGTCAAACGTGTAGAAATCTAAATTTAGTGATTTATATCCATGCTACATATAATGACACACAGAAATTGTATCACTGAATCTCCTTTTCTCTCTTTATTTTCCACGCGTTTTCTCCTGTTTACACGCATTTTCTCATTACTCCTTCCCCACGCGTCCCTCTCCTTTTCTCTCTATTATTGCCGTGCGCTTTTCCTTCACACTCTTTCTCACGCTCTTCTCGGTGAATAAGGAACCGACTCTGGTGTCGCGCGTCAGAGCACTGAGCACCTCCTTCCTCGCCATGCTCCTCCCGGAAAAAATTCGCTCCATCGTTATCTCCTCGAAGGAAACACTAACCCTAGCTCGATCGGCACGCGGCCTGACGACGGCGACGCTGCCACCGCTCCCGTATGAGTACGACGCGCTGGAGCCGGTGATCAGTGGCGAGATCATGAGGCTCCACCACCAGAATCTCCAAAAAATATGGTTGGCTGTCTCCCTCCTATCCTATCCCCGTCGGTGGAGAGAGAAACAAACTAAACGGAGGAAAGAGACGTTGTTAGGAGATCCCTAAATCTTGCCGTATAGAGACCTGAATTCTTTGCATTTTTCTGGATTTTGGCCAAACCTTGCATTCCCCTCTGTTGTTCGAATCAAAATTTGTGCGAAAGAAGAAAATAGAGAATCGCGGTAGAAATACATCCAAAGCGCCTTCCCCTTTTCTCTAGCAGGTGGTGCCAAAACATGACTTGGTATGTTTTGTCTTTGATTATGATTGTTTCATCTTTTCTTGCCCTTGATCCAACATCGAAACAAAGCAAGCGTAAAATTTGTTTGACGGATGGATTCCTTCTCCTTGCGTTGCCAAATTACTAAATTCTTGTTTTTTTTGCTATTTTGGAGTACTGAATTCTTTCCCTTAATTGAAATGTATGTATTTAGTGAACTTAATAGTTCCCCTTTTCAATCATGCATTTGCATTTATACTGCAGATTCATATTATGGCACTGAAAACCCGATTAGAATTTTATGCTACAAGAGAAATTGAGTTCCAAATTGGGGTTCTTGCGTGATTTTAAGTGAGATGAAGGAAACGGGGAGTGATCGACCCCCTTCCCCCTCACAAAAAGAAAAATAGCAAAGAGAGAAAAGGTTAGGAAAAAATAAGGAAAAATGGGGGTTGTGTCAAGAAAGGTGGTGCCGGTCTGTGGTAAGCTATGCTTCTTCTGTCCCGCTTTCCGTTCTTGATCAAGACAACCTGTCAAACGGTACAAAAAGATTCTTGCCAATATATTCCCTCGATCTCAGGTTTTATTCCTATCTTTTAATTATTAAATTTTAACAGTTCTATTTATACTATAATTCTGTATGCACTCATTGGTCCATTCATATTTTATGAGCATACACTCTCATTTTTTTTACACTAATTCTCCTGTTTTACTAAATGGAAAGCTATTAGATTTCTTGATTTTGAAGAGCAAATTAAGATTGTCTTTTTCTCCAAGTATTATGTTTCCTTTATGTTTATAATATGTAGGAAGCAGAGCCAAATGACAGGATGATTGGGAAGCTGTGTGATTATACTTCAAAGAACCCAACAAGAATACCCGATGTATGCATTATGTTTTCTTTTCTTTTCATCAGAATTTTTTTGGTTATTTGCAAATGATGTGCAATGCATAATTATGCCGGCAAAATGCACCTAGCATTTATGTAGTAACTAACACTCACTGTCCTTGAGAGGTGCTTGTGATTTTAACCCAATTATTAGCGGAAAGTGATGGCTCCGGTTTACTCCATTGAAAGTTCCTCATTTTACCACTAATTTTTCCAAGCTTCTTTAGTCCCCTAAGCAGAAATTGAACTAAATTCAAGGAAAATAAAATTTATGTTGAGTTTCAACTCGAGATGGACTTGTTGTGTACTTCGAATTGGGTGAGTAGCTACGGAGAAACTTATTGGTACTCTCTGGTTAAATTATTCTTGGTTTTAGTGTTTCAATGTTATTTGCATGTAACCCAAAAATTGTTGACAAGTAGAGGCATGTTGGTTGTTATTTGTATTTTTGTTTAATTAAAGGGGGTGATCATCTTGGTTCAATATAATGACAAATTAATTGCATCTTGCTTATCAGATCACAAATTACCTAGAACAGAAATGCTTTAAAGAGTTGCAGAGTGAGCACTTCTATCTTGCCAGAGTTGTACCGCGTATTTATGGGAAATTACTTTCTTCATGCAAGGAGCAAATGTAAGTTATACAATAGACCATCATTAACTCTAATTGACTTTTTTTTGTGCAAGTACTGTTTTTATGTATGCTGTAAAATGTTGAAATGTTTCTGTACCCCAAAAAACAGCAGAAGGAGTTGGTTTCATTAGAAGAGATGGAGAAGGAGTTGGTTTCATTAGGCGTTTCAACCAAAGCAGTTAATGGAATAATTGAAGTGCTTTCCCTCAAGTCATTATCGAAGCTTGAAGGTCTTGCTCAACTTTCCTTTTATAATATTCTTTTCCTTTATTTCTGTTGAAGTTGCAACTTTCTAATTGGTATATAATTTGAAAAGTCTTTTGTATTTAGAGGTGTTGGGTTCTGAGGGAGAAGCTGTTTCTGAGTTAAAAAAGCTATTTTCTTTTGCCGAGAAAAAACTGTTCTTTTCTTCTGCCAAGTATCACCAATGTTCCTGAGTTGAAAAAACTGTTCTTTTCTGAGTTGTAATTATTCATCCTGTATTAAAATCTTGAATCTAAATATTCAACTGGTTAGTTTCATTGATGGTACCATTAGAACAGTTATTGTTCACCAGTACCTTCTTGAGGTTACGGCCAAATGTCTCCAAAAGAACAATACTTTTTCTATGTATTTTTTTTTGGGATAGTACTCATATTTAGTAGCATCAACATCTGAACTAACCCTAAAAGCGCCAAAATGCTAAAACATAGTCAGGTACCAGTAAAGCACAGTATACTGGTACACACTCTAAAACTTGAAAATACCAAAACCAGAGAGATCTAAAGTTCACACAACAAAAACATGAGACAGCACATATTAATTACCAATCAAAGAACTGTGGCTATGTTATAGCAATGAACCTGACCCACGGGAGGTTAGGCGCGAATTGATACCTAATATCTTATTTACATTCTTGGATATTTATGCTGATAATGGCTTTATTATTTTGGGAATTAAAGAGATTTCGAAGAATCATGCGTGGGACCCAAGGAGCACTTATAGTTGCATCAGCACTTCAGATAATAGTTGGCTTCAGTGGCCTTTGGAGGAATGTCACCAGGTTAGTATATTCTTTCAATTTTTGTTTTCTCTTTTCCAAATAACCGTTCTCTCCTTGTAAAAGAGTTATCCATTTAATTGAAAATCTCTCTGTTGGTAAGATTTTAGTGGGAAGGATTTTTTTCACATAAGACACTGTAATCTTTGTATTTTTCTGTTCGATCCCAAATAAATAGCTTATCTGATGCAATTTTGAGCTACAAAAGTTAAATTTACAATGTGCTTTGTGGGGTTTTAAACCTTTTTGACAGGTTCGTGGAAAGTTCGATTTATTTTTTTGCAATAACTCCAACTTCTAAATTTTACATGCAGATATTTAAGCCCGTTATCGGCAGTTCCACTTGTTGCACTTGTGGGCGTTGGTCTTTACGAGCTTGGTTTTCCTGGGGTATGCCTTATTGCTCTGTACTGGTTTAAATATCTCAACAGTTTATATATTTTGTGACAAACTGGCAATTTTAAATCCTCAAAAATTCAGGTTGCAAAATGTGTTGAAATCACCTCGGACCCGTTAAAGCTGAGGACCCGCTTCATGCGGAGGCCATAGCCTTATTGAAGTATTACAAGTTTGCTCCAGCACAGACTGGGCACAACAGTTAACACTTTGACATGCAAAATCACAAAGAAATAACATCAATCTGTAGAAAAAAAAATCACAAAGAAATAGTCTGCATGCAAAATTGGTGGTATATATGTTTGTTCCTTCCTTTAACGATACATATATTCTTTTACTATTTTCATACAAGGTTTGTATTTTTCTATTTGCTTTAAGAGCACATATATGCAAATCAGCAGCATAGATCCTCCAAAAAATTGTTGAACAGCTGACCAAATAAAGAATAAGAATGTAGCAAAACCAATAACCAGCTTTTGGTACATTGTCAAACACAGTACCAGCACTAAAACACAAGAAAAGTGCTACTGGCACCTAAAATGCACTAAAAACTTGATGTTTGAGTTGATGTATGATATTAGTGACTTTCCTTTATTAAAATGCTAATTACAGCAGAATCAAGGGTCCAAAACGAAAATCTGATTTCAAAGGAAGATAAAGGAGCCAAAACAAACAAATTAGAACTCAAACAGTGATAATCATGATAAACAAATTAGAACTCAAAAGGAAGATTAATGAAGTTCTCTATTTATAATATTTTTTTCGTGTTTGTTGATACAATGAACAGAGGCACAAGTATTTTTTTTTGTCAATTTTTACAATGCAATATTCATGTCTTATAAGTTATATTTTCTATTTATTTTACTTTTAAATAATTTCCTGTTTTGGTTGACTATTGTAATTTAGACACATCTTTTGTCCTTATAAATGAAAGAGTTTCAAACCTAAGAAACTGAAAAGAAGAAAAGGCACGGGCACATCTCGTGTCCTTGTAATTTTTTTTTGTACTTTTTTCTGTTTTGATACCTATATTTTTTTCCTATATTATAATTTTTTCAGAACTTTTAGGAGGAAATCTGGAGATTTATCTATTGAGTTGGTCCGTCCAATGTTTAGAGAACTACAAAATGAAGCTGCAAAAGAGCTCCGAGTGAGCCACACCACGCTTAAGACGTGGTGCAGGATTAAAGGTAAAGCGATGGCTCTATCGCATTCTGACAAGCATGGACGGTCTGGCAAGAAATGTTGAGGTACTATATATTGAGAAATCATTTAAAGTCTTACCGAGCTTTAATTTTGTGTTGTATTTTAGTGACTTTATATGTTAGTTACTTTAATATTATATTTACTTTCATCATGTACATCTTTGCATTGTGTTGTAGGAATATGGAATGGACTCATCCTCACGACTAATATCACGTTAAAAAATTTAGGTTCCAACCATCTATTCACCCAAACAAAATCTCAGTCTTTTATTAGGTAAATCTCAGCTACAAATCAAAACACATCTCAATCTCAGCCTTTGAAAAAATATTTGATTTAATACATCTATTTCATGTTGTCAAGCGTGTAGAAATCTAAATTTAATTAGAAACATACTCGCTACATGAAAAGCTACATAATAATTGTTTCATTAATCTATATCTTTCTTTTTTTCTCCACGCGTTTTTGACTTTTTTTTTCCTCCTGACGCGTCTTTTGCTTTTTCTCTTGACGCTTACTCACTGGAACCCTTCCTCTTCACTTTTTTTCCTCCTAACCCTCTCGATCTCAATCGCGACTGAGCAGCGGGGCCACAGGTGAATTTCCGCACAACTCAAATAACATGGCTTCCCATTGAATTTTCACTATTCTCATTTTTTGAATGTTTTCAAGACCAAACTTTAAATTAATTAGCCACAATAGTGAAAAGGCAAAAGACTTCGGTAGTTTACTGTGATACTGAGCAATAAAAACCATCTTAATAATTGCACTTGGTTCAACTTGTTTTTTTCTCGATTTTTGAATCTGCCCCATTGTATTTGGGTTGATTATTTTAACAAATCTGTAAATTGATATGGAGTACTGGTACGTAAATGTTGTCATACGCAAATTATGCTTTTGTTTTAATTTTTGCTTAATTATGGTTTCGTTTTGGAGGGTGGGGATGGCTTACTTTGGTACAATATTGGACAGGAAACATGAATGATGAGATCAAGTCACACTTGAATGGTTGGTTGCCTCAAGATTTGGATCCCATTCCTCTTCAGTGTTTGCCTCCTCAGCAAAACTTGTCTTTTGATCCAAGTGAAGTGTTGGTGCCGCTGGTACGACTACTATTAACTGGATGAGAAGAAGGGTTGTATTATGTTTCATCTATAAACTACTTAGATTCATGTTTTTGGAGTCTGTAATAAGATATGAGAACATTGACGTTGTCAGTCTAAGTTGGTATGGTACCAGGTGTATACTGGCACTGACTGAAGTCTTCAGGTTTTGGCGTTGTGTTTTAATTTATTTGTCGATGTATCTAAGGCCAATATTTTAATATTTTGGGTAGCAGGGGTTAGGTTTAAGTTCATATTACTTACTTTGAATGATGTAATTTTTTTTGAGGTTTAAAATGATGTAATTATCCTTTCAGTAATGAAACAGCCGTTTTGAAAGGATTTTTGTTGTTATATCAATTGAGGTCTACACTGACGTTTTTTTTTTTCAATTTATTTGATTGGCACTGGCACTATTACTAAACCTATTTATAATATGGATTTTCTAACATCAAATTTTGTTTTTTCAGGTCCATTTTTCTCATTTGATTGTACCTGGTACAGTAGCAATTTGGTACAGCCTGTACTGATATGGAACTCAAAAGTAGATGGCAGGTATTTCCGCAAAATAAAACACACTGGCTCTGATAAACGATTGGTACGGATTGATTTTGCAGATTGTAGAGAACCAACAATGAAAAATACACTTAAAAGTCTCAGAATATTGAATTTGAATTATTAATCAATTTTTGCTTAATCAACAGCGAAGTGTTTCTTATTGTCATTATGTCTTGAAAATGTCTTGATTCGTAAGCCATTCTTTATGCATTTAAGTTATCTTAATTGCAACATGTATATTTTATGAATGCTACATAAAATTTGTACTAAATCACATATAATTTTTATTCATGTCATCAGTAATTTTGGAAGAAAGGAGGCAATTGATACTCTTATTAAAAATGTTATATAATATTTTATCAGTGTCATAGTAAGAAAGTTTTGATATTTATTGTGGAGTTATTTACAATTAATTATTAATTATGTGAAGACAAATAATATATTGTAAAGCTCTAAGTTTATCATATGTTCTCATTATTAACTAATACATGATGAAGAAATCAAATAAAAATTAATCACATTTAAAGAAAATGATCAAAACAATATTTCATTCTCCGTTGCAACGCACGGACACTTGACTAGTATATATAAAAGTACGCAACTCCTGTTCTTCCTTAATTACAACATTTGTTAAACATTAAATATAACCCCCACCAATCATTAAATGAACAATAGCATCATAAACAATTTGCATGTCGGAGCAGCAAACTTTCATGTGTACAACTCAAAAAGCAAATAATTTTAGGACTACAAAATTTGTAAACATTGAACAAACATAACTAGAGAATCTAATGTGACACAAAATTTTGATGGGTGTACAAAAGAATGGAACAAATGCTTTCTAAAAGGTCTGACATAGACAGACAAAGAAAAGGTACTTTAGATTGATCTTGATTATCTCCCTAGGGCTGTGCATCTATCATGAACAATTAACCCGTCAATAGCTATAATTATTAAGTAATAATCATACACATAATTAGAAAGAAATAAATATTATTAGCTTCTCATCGATCAATTTGTTAGGAATTAAAATAGCTGCCTAATGAACTACCAAGATTACATGAAAGAGATCAATTGAAGAAAACAGCTGCCTAATTAATGAACTACACAGAATTTGCATACTACATATACTTGATCAAGAAATTAATTAGTACTTGTGCAGCATACACATAAAAGTTAGATCCATACAATTAAATAAAGCAACCACTAATTTGAAGAAAAGATTGAACATTTACCTACATCTTCTACACACAATATGAACATGCACACCATTCTTCTGGGTTGTAAAGGGATCTCCTATTGCTGCACCTTAAGAGTCAAACATGCATTAATTCCTTGTATTTCTAATTGCGCATCTGTCTCAGAAGTCGCTCTCTGATCAAAAGATCTAAATAATCTCAAGCAATCTGTTGATGATCTTGGTGTGGCCCTTCTTGTGGCAACTGTTGTGGCGGTGGCAACGGCTGATACTGCTCTTCCTTCTTGTAGTGTACTTATTGTTGTGCATCCATACTTTTCAGTACCTGCCGA
>JAJGRW010000713.1:350409-369470 GCA_025461045.1 Carex parvula
TAGTAACCTAACAATTGTTTACCATTTTCTAAAATGTAGTTTGTTTACCATGGTCTTTATTTCATTACACTATGGTGGGAAGATGCTTACTAATGCACACGGGGCTTATTACAACAAAGATGCCGCTCATTCATTAATGATTCCAGATGACATCTTACTTTTGGACCTGAAATCCATAGTTTACACACACACCGGTTACAACCCAGAAAGGTGGGACCTAGAATTGGCAACCCGATATTGCCATCCCTCAAGCGGGAAATGGATTGTTGCGGAACTTGTAGATGAGAGTACGTGGAGAGGCATGTTCGGTTATTTGAGGTCCCAAGGGAATTTTCTAATAGAAATCTTTGCCAGAAGAATTCCGGTAGAGCCCAGGGTTGGAAGTTCGGGCTCTGGATCAGCGGCACCACATTATACCCCACAACCAGAAACATACAGACGTGAGCTTCCTTTAATCGAACCTGACCCAGAAACCTACAACTACGTCACTCCACCAGCACCCCAACGAAGACACTCAGTTTCATCCCCACCTAGACACCATCGAGGCAGACCAAGACACTCAGTTTCAACCCCACCTAGATCCGTAAATGTGGCGCTTTTACCGTTACCTCCAGTATCACCTTACCCCAGACCTGCACCAGTAGACGATGCAACATGCCCGGACTTTGAAGATATTAATGAAATACCGGAGAACGATCTGAGGAGCGGGGATGAATTTGAGGGAGAAATATGAGGGGATTCAGATCACGTGGAAGGTTGCGGTGAAGACGGGCCGGTTGAAACAGCTGAAGGGCACATAGGTCGTACTGCTGAGGGGGGCCGCTTAGTGGCCGGACTGATACGCACCCGTTCCCAGACCTCAATGATATTTCTGAGTTTGGAGAAGCAGATATTGGTTATTATGGGCAACAGATTGAGTACAAAGGTGAGCTGACTACAAACCAATATTTTAAAAGCAAAGAAGATCTAATGAAGAAGATCAGAGAGCACCATATAAAAAAGAATCAGGAGTTCAGATCGAAGAAAAGTGACAGGGATCGGATTCATCTGGTGTGCAAGGACCCGAATTACCGCTACGAGCTTCGGGCAAAGCCGACGGGATGTGCAGACGCATGGGTTATAACTAAGCAAGACAGGCCTCACACATGTAGGACTGAGCACACGAGGGACGACCACGAATGTCTGACGGCATCACTCATTGCTGATGTCATTGAGAACAGCATTAAAAATGACCCGTGTATGAGCATCCGGACGGTGGCAGACATTATTTTGGCTTTGTACAACAATGTGACACCTAAATACAACCGACTGTGGAGGGGCCGTGAGCTTGCAATAGCCCGATAATTTGGGAGTTGGAGATTTCATACAGCTTGCTGAGACCACTGTTGATGGCAATTTACGCCAACAATCCCGGCTCGACCTACCAATTTCTGACCAGCCCGGTACGGAATAAGGAAACATGACAAATCATGCCAGGTGTTGCCCAGTTTAGAGCCGTAGCCTGGGCTTTTGGTCCATGCATTGCAGCGTTCCAGTACTTGAGACCAGTGATCAGCATAGATGCCTACTTCTTGTCTGGGCGATATGAGGGGAGGCTTTTGATAGCTTGCGGCTACGATGCCGAGAACCAATTATTGCCTATTGCATTTGCAATTGTGCGGCAGGAGGATACTGAGAATTGAGGTTTTTCTTGCAGTGGTTGAGGAATGAAGTGCTCGGATGTAGTAAATTTGTATGTGTTATATCGGACCAGTACAAGGGGATCAAAGCTGCACTTACATCCGAATACGGATGGCCTCCCGAGCTTTTTGTGCACATGTATTGTATGCAGCATGTTGCTGACAACCTGGTCCAAAACTGTGGAGGAGACAAGTGGTACGGATGGAGGTTCAAGGAAGGAGCAAGGAGGAAGAAGCCGAGAAGGTTGAAAGAGATGTTCGAAGAGTTTGCTCATGTATGTCTAACTTATAACATTTCGTTTAATTATTTTGTAAGAAATTTATGAAAATGAAATAACACTCTTTTGTTTTTGTGCAGCTAAATCCGAAGTGTAATGCATATTTAAAGAGGGTGGGCAAAGTACGTCCTAGTGATGCGATGGAGCCGTCCAATTATGAGAAGATTTTCCAAACCTGTGACGGCGGATACCGGTTTGGTATCATGACAACAAACGGCTCCGAGTCGCTCAACAATGTCTTCCGAACGAGTCGTAGATTGCCTGTTTGTGTCATAGTGGAGGATACGTTCTACACGTGCAACAGATGGTTTGTTCAGCGGCGACAGCGAGCAATGGAATTAAAAGACAAGGGACAGGTTCTTTCTGACCGGGTTTTGCAGAAGATCAGAGAACGTTGGGTGAAAGCTGCAAAAATACGGTTGGTGCGTTACACGCACGGCCAAGGTCAGTACCAAGTTTCATCCCCAAATGAGTACGTTCCTTGCACCCGTAGCGACATGGGCAACATGGAACCCACTCACAGGGAGTTCATGTATATTGTGACACGCGGTCCCGACAGACAAATGGAATGCACTTGCAGAGGTATCCAATTAACTTCTATTCCGTGCGCTCATGTCTTAGCTGTTTGCCGTGACCGAAACTGGTAGGAGGACGACTTTGTTGCAGACTGATATACTGTGAACTATCTTGTGAGTACTTGGAATCATGTGTTCAATGCAATTGGCAATATGGGAGACTGGCCTACTAATACTGGAGACAGAATCCTTCCGAGTAGTGGTTGGATTAGGAAGGGGAGGCGAAAACACATCCGTCATGTAATGACGATGGATGAAATGGAAGGTAGACGAAAGGGGCATCAGCCTCGCCGTTCCACTTCCGATAGGTAACGAAGAGGTATGTAATATTCATCTAAAATTATTTTTCTTTTCAATTTATACCAACTTATTAAGTAACACATGCAAATGCAGAGGCAAGAAACGCAGCAAATGCGGCAGAAAATTAGCGAGTAATGGCGTCAGGAAGTGGGTCCGGAGGGTCACGGCGTAGCACAGCTACAAGCCGTTTAGATGCAACTGCTATGTATGCCGAAGCAATGGGAGAGGCAGTTGCCATAGGAGGAGAGGCGGTTGGGGTGCAAGGGGAGCCATCTGTGATCCAACCAAGGAGGTCCACTACTACACGCACAATAAGGGCATCTACAAGCCAAGCAGCGCCATCTAGTGAGCAACCAGAGCCATCTGCTAGGCCATCTCGTAGGGCATCTTTCGCAAGTGGTTTATTTCGGGGATTAAATTTTAGACGTGGTAGTAATAGGTGATTTATATGCATGTTGTAAAAATTGTGTGGACTCTATTTGCAATTTGTGTGTACTTTATTATTTTGTACGAAACTACTAAATAAGAAGTAATGAAATTAACTAATACTCAAAGAAATTACAACATAATCCATCCAACTACAATAAAATACTAATTCGTAGAACCAAACTCAAATGCACTCAAATTTTAAATCCTACTAATACAACATGAATTCTAAACAAGTCTACTTCTTACAACGAGCCTTGAAAGTGCATGGAACAAAATCATCATCGGAATTTGTTGAATCTGGATCAGTCACAGCAGACGAAGTGGTAGCCTTACCAGTACCCGGAACAAACTTATCGTCGGATGCTGGAGGCTCTGGATCAACCTTCTTCTTTTTCAAACCAAAGCCGTAGGGGTTTTCCACAAAGTCATCGTCTGATGCCGTCTACTCCATTCCCCCATCTTACATGTCACACAATTCCGGAAATCACAGCATACAGGCCAGTTGTTCTTCTTTTCCTCTTTTTTACCTCGATCACTACTTGATCCTTCTCTCGCTGTGCCACGATTGGACATCCTTTTGGCCCCTTCAAATATCAGCCTTTTCGCCTCAAAAATCGCCTTATATTTCTCTCTGTCCCTTTCTCCCTTTCTCTTTTGTGAGTTGAGTGAATTGTGTGGAGGAGAGAGAAGAAAATAGTTTTTTATAGAGTTTTTGCGGTTTTAAAAAAAAAAAGTACTAAGCCAGCCAGAAAAGGGAGGGAGTAAGCCGACCATTTTCTGAGCCAGCTTGGGTATTTTTTGATATTGATCAGAATCTGGACATAAATAATAATTTGTATTAAACTTTGGATATTAATAAAAATGTCGGTAGTCTGTGTCCATGTAAATCTTTGTGGCCGGACAATGTTAAAATGAAAACAAGTTAGACAATTTATAAATAGTGAATTACAAAAGGGTTGTCCGACCTTTCTAAATATCTGTCTAATTGCAAACGTCAGAACGAATTCATATCATCAGTATATTGACGTAGTTTTAAAGACATCCGTGCGTCACCGGCGTGGGCTGAATTGACCGGAATTATGATCGGACAGTACTAGATTTTACTTTAATATACAGTTGGATCTCAGTAGTACCTCTTTGTTAGCAAAAGAAATGGCAAAAGATTCAGAAAGTTAATTTTCTACACGTGGCTTAATAATTGTCATCTGCTAAGAAAAAAGCTTTTTTACTCGTACTCCTACTCCTATATAGGAATCATGGTACGTACCTAATAAAATAATAATAATTTTTTAGTATATGAAGATTTCTTGAAAATGCTTACCAAGCACATGATGAAGAACTAGCGTCGTACTAGATTTATTTTTTAGTAGAGTTAAAATGCACCACTGATTCTGCCGACATTTTTATTAATATCCAAAGTTTAATACAAATTATTAATATCCAAAGTTTAATACAAATTATTAATTATGTTCAGAATTCGACCCAATATCGAAAAATGCTCAAATTGGCCAGAAAATGGCCGGCTTAGGTACCAGAGTAAACCGGCCATTTTCTGGCCGGCTTACTCCATTTTTTTTTTTTTATAGAGAGAGACACTATGAAGATCAAAATATTGAAATCTAACTCTGAAAATTTGAAATTTTTGTTTAAATTATTTGTTATATTACTTCTTTTGATATATAATTAGCATATTTATACTAAAATATGCTAGATTAATTGAAATTATATTGAATAACACTATATTATGTTAAAATACGCTAAATTACATTACATTACGCTAAAATACGATAAATTACGCTAAATTACAAATGAATAGGGACGATATCTTCACTGAAAAGGCGAAAAACGACGATGAAACTTCAAACAGTCATAAAACGGCGCTCGAGTGTCCGATTTCAGCAAATGACCACTTTTCGGAAAGCTTGCGAAAATGCGCTATGTCTGTGCCCACGATGTCGGATTCCAAAATTCAGAATCGCCAAAAAACAAAGGGAAGAGCCTCAAAACTTGAGTTGAAGTTTCCGATTAAGATTTTCATTTATATTATTCAATCCAAGTAGCTCAGTAAATTAGTTACATAATGAACTTGTAGAATACCAATTTTTACTATTTTCGGAATTTTTTTACTATTTTTTATGATTCATGAAAGATGACATAGAATCAGTCTACTATAGCGTAATTTTGTATAGTTTAGCGTAATTTACCGTATTTCAGCATAATTAGCGAATTTATTGTAATTTAACGTAATTTAGTATAATTGAACATAATTTATTGTAATATAGTGTAATTCAACAAAATTTCAAGTAATCTAGCGTATTTTAGTATAAATATTATACATCAAAAGAAGTAATATAACAAATAATTTAAACAAAAATTTCAAATTTTCAGAGTTAGATTTCAATAGTTTGATCTTCATAGTGTCTCTCTCTCTATAAAAAAAATGGAGTAAGCCGGCCAGAAAATGGCCGGTTTACCTAAGCCGGCCATTTTCTGGCCGGCTTGGATATTTTTAGCAAAAGTTTGGGAATGTGGGCATAATTAATAATTTGTATTAAACTTTGGATATTAATATAAATGTCGGCTGATTCTGTGCTTCAATCATATTTCACATTTCTATCTGCATTTGCGAAATTCAAACAGTTGATTTGAACTGCTCAATATAATATTCATATTAAAATGTACTTAGAGACCAAATTTTTTATTTTTGAATTTTTTTTTATTTGTTTAGATAGATACAAAATCACTGTTTGAAGCAGTAATTTTGTACCTATTTAAAAAAAAATAGTAAATTTTTTTCAAAAAATATAAAAATTTGAATTCTAAGCACATTTTAATATGTAAATCATGTGAGCGGTTCGGATCGACTGTTTGAACTTTGAGAACAGAGATAATGTGGAATATGATTGGAGCACAAAACCAACAGTGTATTTTAACTCTCCTATTTTTTTAAAATGGACAAACAGAGCCCATTTCATTCATATGAAACTTCAATTAAAAATGGACAACTCTTTATAGAAGGTTTTTTTTCTTCTCCCATTCTATAACCATTCAATCACCTTTGTTGATCTAATAATGCGGGAATAGTCTCTTATAGTACGAGACATGATGATATGATCCACTTATGTTTCTTCGGTCAAGAAAATATTTTTTTCGTAGTACGTATGTCTCTGGTTATGTCTACGATTTGTATAATTTTTTCAGTAACTTTAACATTATATAAAAGCATTCTATTTTTATTTCAACATCGAGTTCTAGTGGAAAAGGGCAAAAATATGTTAGAATTGTTTTAAAAATCATTTAACTTTAGTTTTATCTCTACATATGCTGACATTGTTTATAAAGAATAATCTGAATTTTGTAAATATTTGAAGAAATTGTATGTATTTTTTAGTGGGCTTACACCAAAATTATAGAAATTACTGTGTATAAAGAGAAACTAATTCCAGCCCATAAATCTATATTGAACTATTGATGTTTTTTCATGATAATTGTTGGGAGATAAAGATGACTCGAGCCTTTTAACTTTAAATATTTGAAAAAGAAAATCTTGTAGTGGGATTTTAAATCTGTGAATTCTCACAGGAATGTTTTATCTTTACCAGTAGATTAAAAGATCGCTCTTCATATTTTTCATAATCGTGTAAAATATTTTATTATTTTTTTTTGTAGGGATTTGATATTTTTCCCCCCCCATCGGTTTATCCTAAAAAGTTCATAGAATTACTTACAAGGAAGAAAATGTTATTACAGTCCATATATCTGTTTTGTTACTTTACATAATCAAGTAAAGAAGTTTTCGTACTTCTCAGAAAGAGTAATCATTTCTTTACCTCGGTTAGACATAAATAAATACATATAAATTATGAACAGCGATAAAAATTTGTTCAAGTGCCACAAAACTTTTCTAATATTTGCTACAATCATGATGGAAAATGTTTTTGCTTTAGTTTTTCCAAAGAGTTATTTAATTTTTACTTTTCTTACCTAACCTCTGGTGCGCTAAGAATTAGATAGAAACTATTTAAAGTGAAGAAAAAAATAATTCCAGCATACATATCTATTTTTCATACTTGTCATAATCTTGAAAAAAAAAAATCCGTGCTTTATCTAAAGAGTCATCTTTTTTTTTAATTAATTTCGTTTGGTTTACTTCAAATTACAACAGAGAAATACAAAACATAAGAGAAAATAGATACTTTTTTTTATTTGAAGAAAAAAGATACTTGCAATCAATCACAAAGGCTCTCCACAATTTCCGAAAACTTTATCTAGTTACTTTTTGAGGTTTTTCTTTCTTTGAAATCTAAAATAATTTGAATTTTTTTTTTTAGTAAAAGCTCATAGGCGTTTAATTTGAAATATATGTTTCTTATTCGAGTGGGGTGGGATTTGGCCGGTTAGGAGAACGCAAAATATATACAAATTCATATCGTTCACTTAAATTTTGAGTGTTTGTAAAACAAATTTGGACCGGAGAACACAAAATAGATACAAATTTATATCGTTAACTTAAATTTTGTGTTTTTGCAGAACAAATTTGGACCGTTGATTGGTAGTAGCACAAATATTAGAGACATCGTGCATTACATGCGTAGACAAAATCAGTCCAAATTATAATCGGACGGTCAAGATATCAACCCAAAATATGAGGTAATGCAAAGAATATGGAGTAAGATAGATATGATATTTAAGAAAGTTATGGGGTATGTCGGGGTATAATGGATGATATTTTATTGTGATGATGAAAATATTCCCTGAAACGTCACAGCATCGGTGGTACTTTCTCCATTTTAGTTGCAATTTATTTTGAAATTTTTTTATCTATAGAAAATAATAAAAAGAAGAAGAGTGAAATAGAAAGAGTACTTATGATTCTTTATGAGTAGAAAGATTGGTAGGGGAGACATCGATCCTAATCCGGTTCTAATTTTTGTTTTTAATTTTCTCTATTAAAATTTAAAAACGTTTTTAGGAAAATAGATAATTGAGTTATGATCGGTGTCTCCCCTACTGATTCTAACATTAGCTATTTTGGATCGGTCTCCCTTACCGATCTTTCTACTCGTGAAAAATCACATGTACTTTTCTATTTCTCTCTTTTTTTTTAATATTTTCTATGGACAAAAAAATCTCTTTCATTTTTACTCCTTGTTCATATAAAATTTAAGGGGGGTAATCTGGTCATTTACAATTCTTAGAGTTTATTTTCAAAATATCAGAGTCCTCGTTTATTTCGAATCCAACGCTTAAATTTAAAAAAAAAACTTATTTTGGGTGGACAAAGGATCGCTGGCTATGGTAATACATAGACGTACTATGAACTCAATTCATATTTTTATTTTTATAATTTAATAATTGATATGAACTATTCAATATATTGAAAATAAAATTTTACATTTTTTTAAAATTTGATTATAACTTTTTATAGATGTGAAAAACCACTATTTTTTATGACCCAGAATCTTTAATCGAGTTATTCTCAACATATCCAAAAAAATAGTAAAAAACATTTTGAATTTTTTTTTCCTCCAAGTACATTTTAATATAGAAATCATATCGAATATTTGAAATAATTATTTAGACTTTTAAATATAAAAATATAAATTTGTAGTATAAACCGTTGTGTAATATGTATATTAACATAGCACCACTCGAAAAGTGGTTGGCTCTTCTAAAGATTAACTCTTAAAAGAGCCCAACCTTCGATCTTTTTCACAAATAGTGAATATTTTTTTTTTCAATGATAATATCTATTTAAAATTAAGTAAAAGTTTAATAATGATAATTATTATAAAAATAATCTTATAATCAAGTAAAATTTAATAATTTTCAAAACTATAAAGCTATATAATAAAAAATAACAAAATTAATTGCATAGAAGTTTATACGAAGAAATATAAATATATGTTCTTTTCTTAATTGAGAAGAAGAGTAAAGTATATATCAATTTTCCAATCATAGTAAATATAGAAAAGGATAAAATTTGATGGATGATGGAGTTGACAGTATGATATACAGGTAAAAAAATTGAAATTTAATATTTATGGATATAGATTAATTTATTGAATATAATTTTATGTGTTTATTTAGGATTTTTTTTGCCATGAGTGAAACTATGGTAATATACATATAATAACTTGGCTTGTGTTATGAATCCAAATTGCAGTTTTTAAGGTTCAAACAGTTGGTCCAAATTCCGAACCATTCAAAATAATCTCCATACGAAAATCTACTTAAAATTATATATATTTTTATAATTGTAACTATCTTTTTAATAAATAGAAAAATACTACTTTCAGATGTTCAAAATCTTTTAATCAAGTGATTTCTATATATCTAAAAAATCAATAAAAAATCTAGAAAATATAAATTTTGATCACAATTATATTTTTATATAAATATCATATTGAACCGTTCAAATCATCCGTTTAAACTTTAAAAACCACGAATCAATTCAAAATATACAATCACCTCTTTTGTCATTATAAACTATTTAAAATTTAAAAACAAAAATATAAATTCATACCATCAATCGATCCGAAGTATACAATCACCCTTTGTCGTTATAAATGTGTAATTCACAAGAATATCTACATCCAAGATCTTGTTTGGCAGAAAAACCAAATCGTCACCATGAATAGTGTTCTCAAAAGCGTTCTAAAAAGCGAAAAGTACGACATGTATCGTACCAGGAAGATCGACACCTTAGACCTACTTTGTACAAATTCGAAATGCTACGCCATCTGGCAAGTCGTACAAGATCTAAACAGAACCACCTTATTATCAAAACATGTACAATAGCAAAAAGTTAATTTTCTACACGTGGCTTCATAATTGTCATCTGCTAAAAACAAAGCTTCTTTACTCCTAGTCCTAGGAATCATGGTACCTAATAAGCAAAACAATGATTATTTATATACGAAGGAGAAATTTTTATTTATAGAAACTATTAATAAAATAATAGTGAAAAAGAGAAAGAATACATGAAAAGTTTCATGTATAGATGGATTGAAAACACTTTTCAGCTATAAACTTTGAAATGGAAAAATTCTCACTGATCCAAAAATATTGTTTTTTGTCCGATTGTTTTGGATCTTTTTAGCCTTTATTCTGTGAAGAAAAAAGGAGCACTAGAAATACAGTTTGTGGAATTTAAATAACTGGATCAAAAAAATTGTAAGTGAAAAAGTTTGAATCGTAGAATTATTTTCCATTCAAAGTTTGAGTCGAAGAAATTTTTACCGGTCCATAAATGTTATTTAAATTTTAAGGTACTCTTTCTCTTCTCTTTATTTTATAATATTTTCTATAAATAAAAAATCCTCTCTATGAAGATTTCTTTAATGTATAGTTGGGTCTCGAGCTCGATTTGATATCTGTTTCGATGGCATTCTCGAATTGTGGAACGGATTAATTCAAATTGCCGGTAATTTCGTAAATTTGACTTTTGATTACAATATACATAAAAGGATTGAGTAAAAAAATCAAAACAAGATATCATTATTTTCGGTACGGGAAATTGGACGAAAGTTTTTTATGATATTAAAAAATAAATAAAGTAAATTGAATATTTACTATGTCATATATTTAATTCATTTATATTATGTCATAAACAAATCGATTGAAGCATGCTTAAATTTATAATTTGTAAGCTATTTTTATTAAATAAATAAATAAAAATATCAGAAGATAAACGTCTCTAGTCTCTGTTGGGGAATTATAAAGGTCAAACAATTACGCCTTATCTAGAGATAAAAACAATTATATCTCATCTAGGGGTCAAACACTTACACCCCGGGGAAGGAGAACAGTTCCCCACCTTAACCTAGGGACCGTCCTATGCCAAAGCCGACTCATAAAACATAAATCTTAAGTGCGGAACATAATACCTGATTCCATTGATGTTTCAATGGAATAACTCGATCCTTTAAGAGATCGCCAACCGTCTCCGTGAGCACGAGACTAGACTCTAATGGCAATAAGCCCTTCTTGTTGTTTTGTCGTATAGTATAGTCGTAGGAATAAGTCTTCCAAGACAGCAAGATATTGCCCTTGAGAAATCATCTCCAAATTTTCTAATGGATTTTTCTTCTCTATTCTTTGATGGTAGAAGAAGAAGAGAATGCACACAGAGCTGTATTTTTCTAAAGAGAAAAATGTAATTTCAGTTTCTGTGCTTTTCTGTGTTATTTTGTGCCTTGGGGACCAATCATTATATATAATAGCCTATCTGGTTATCTGCCAACTTGAAAAAGGTATTTTGTGCGATTGCATCAAAAACCGTGCTGTCACATCAAAATTCGTGCGGCCGCATTGATATCCGTGTGGCCCACACAATCCTCTTAAATGACAGTTTTCTGAATTGCAAATCTCAGAATCAGTCCATCAATAATTTGATATTTGCCTAAATTGTTCTACACATTTATGGACCACATCCTAATGAATATATTGATTGTCTATTACCTTATTTGATCACTTTAATTGACAACCATATATGACAGTAAACAATCCATAATTAGATTACATATATGCTCAATGTTGGCATTAAATCCAACGAGGTTGGCAATAAATCCAACAATCTCCCACTTGAGCAATATGTTATGACTTTTTAATTATGAATTGTGTTCCTTATGTGCGCACATTTCTTTACTGTCTTCCTTATATATTCTCAAACCAATTCGGTCCATCAACTATATCAACAAAGGACTAAAGCGGCATTCGTCGCATTTATTCGCAACTAAACCCTCAATAATCACATCATTAATACAGCTGAATGACATGAATCATGATGTGGATGTGTAGCATAGAAATTACATGCAATTGTGATCTTCACATGCCTATTTCTAACTTGGTCTCCTACTTAAATCTTGAAACTGAATTTCATAAATTAACTGAATTAGAGGTCAAACATAAACAAGAAACATAATGTCAAAACTTCATAATATATATAACACTTGTTACATGTCACAAGTTACATATCCAAAATTACAATGAAAAATAGAACATTAAGTTACAAATAACAGACTCCCACTAAAACTGAATATCCTCAATAGAGATTACACCCATATAAGCAACATGCTCTTCAAATTTAGCCGGTGTCAATCCCTTAGTAAGAGGATCTGTAAACATAGAGTCTGTTCCTACATGTTCTATTTTCAATTCACCATTCTGTATTCTTTTCTTTACTTTACCTTACTTTAGTTTAGCATTGTTTCATATTCTAAATGATGCATCACTAAGATCTTTTATCAGAAAGTTTTTAGTTTCTTGTAACATATTTATATCGATATTAGCAAGCAATATGATATCCACATAGAAATACAAACTTACTCTCACAGAACTTAAGGTATAGAAATTCATTCAATAAATTTATCTCAAAACCAAACGAGATAATCTCACTATGAATTTTGCAATACCATTGTTGAGACACTTTATTTAGTTCATAGATGAATTTCTTAAGTTTGCAACACCATAGACTTTGTGTCTCTCGACACATAGTTTTCTAGTTGCACCATATAGATTGTTTCATTAATGTCACCATTTAGAAACGCTATCTTAATATCCATGTACTAAATCTCCAAATTGAAATGCATAACTAATGCCAATATAATCTTTAAAGAGTCTTTCAAAAATAGAGTATTGATGATTCAAATAACATATCAATCAATATGCCTTCATTTGGGCCGACAATATTGATTATACGTAAAACATAATAATCATCACTATACTCTATGTACACATAATTTTAACAATCATCAACCTTCCTTTGGGCTGGTTAATGCTTGCATTCATTAAATGAAATCAAAGAAAAAAAAAACTCCAAAACCTTAAGTGACAAGACGAGCTTTATATTACTCCTCATTACTTTTCAAATACCTTTTAGTTTTAAATATCCATTTGAAACTAATGGGTCTCGTTTCTTTAGGTAATGAGGTAATTTTTCCAATGTCATTGTCAGTCATTGATTATATTTTCTTATTGGCACTTCTGAATTTTCTCGAGAAATTTCAGCATTGTCTGAAGCAATCTGGCCTACAACAACATCTTTCAGAGATTCTTAAATCTGACTTTGTGTTGTTTGATTATGTTGAGTTTGGTCTTCAATAATGGTTCCGTTAAAGATACTTGTATTTTGAGTTAAATGAGATCTATGTCCATAAAACTCACAACACCTGTGGGAATATTTGCATACTCCTATTCGAATTCAAAATCCATTATTGTATCTCCCCCTGCAAACTCAACATAATAAAAAAATTTGCATTTTCTGTCTCAAATACTGAATGTTCTGTGGGATTATAAAATTTATTAATGATAATAATCAAATCGGAAATCGCACCCCTTAATGCCTCTTAATGGACCTCTTCATCATCATAAGACACATGCAATTTGATTTGTCCCACTTTTCATTTTCCTTTTGATCATCAGAAGTACTCTTATTCGTAAATGTGGGACATACCTCCTTAATGCAAGGTCTAGATCCTTGACACCGATAACTATTACTATGTTCTCATGTCAAAATTTGAATTTGGTTCCATTCAACATAAAAAATGTTAATTAGGCCTTTAACAATGCTAACTGAAAAATCACGAACAAAAAATCACAAAGAACAACACGAATAAAAAAAATCTGAATTTATAAATTACATTCAAATAAAGGCCCAAATTGCTCAAAATATATGAGATGATTTTTCTTTTTGTCACTATACACACGAATTTCACAACCAGGTAAGCTCCCAGGTAAGTTAGGGATCCCTAAGGATTCACTTCGAATTCCGACTTGCCTAGACAGAACTTTCTTAGACATTGTTACATTCATAGTATCACAACTTATCTTAATAAATCATCATATTCTATGAGCCTTAAAAACCATCTTAAAACCAAAGTATCGGTTTCCATTAAGCGGCTACCTTTGGGTAACGGGTCAATTTCTTATGATACTTTGGTGCAAGAATAAGGTACTGATAACCTAGAACATACCGATCAACATGCCTTCCTTTGGCCGACAATGTTGACATATGTGTAAAAAAATTTGGTCATCACTATACTTTATTATCACTTACTTGTACAAATAATTTCAACAACCATTATCTTCCTTTGGGCCGATAAATGATTGCATCCATTAAATGCACACCTAATATCCTTTTGTAAAATGAATTTAAATCAATCTTGTCAAAAGAGGTACCTTTGGGTACAATTAGGACTCAATTAATTGAATTCAAGATACATATAACTTTAATGCCTTTATAAGAATTATAATTTATATAGCCATAAAACAAAAGTACAATTAAATAAATATATATATATATA
Organism: Carex parvula; assembly: GCA_025461045.1. NCBI lineage: Eukaryota > Viridiplantae > Streptophyta > Magnoliopsida > Poales > Cyperaceae > Carex > Carex parvula. The sequence continues at coordinate 364,977 of JAJGRW010000713.1, forward strand.
TAATTGCATCATAATAACTGCATTTTTAATCACAGAAACTATTCTCTAACTTTTCAGAGAGTTGTGCAGCCCCCACGAATTTTTGTACGGTCTGCCAAATTAAAAAAGGTATTCTGTGCGATTGCATCAAAACCGTGCTATCGCATCAAAATTCGTGCGGCCGCATTGATATCCGTGTGGCCCACACAATCCTCTTAAATGACAGTTTTCTGAATTGCAAATCTCAGAATCAGTCCATCAATAATTTGATATTTGCTTAACAAATTGCAAATCAGTCCATCAATTGCAAATCGTTGGATTTAATGCAATTATTGGGGAATTATAAAGGCCAAACAATTACGCCTTATCTAGAAATCAAACAATTACATCTCATCTAGGGGTCAAACATTTACACCCCGGGGAAGGAGAAACAGTTTCCCACCTTAACCTAAGGACTGTCCTATGCCAAAGCCGACTTATAAAACATAAATCTTAAGTGCGGAACATAATACCTGATTCCATTGATGTTTCAATGGAATAACTCGATCCTTTAAGAGATCGCCAACCGTCTCCGTGAGCACGAGACTAGACTCTAATGGCAAGAAGCCCTTCTTGTTGTTTTGTCATATAGTCGAAGGAATAAGTCTTCCAAGACTGCAAGATATGGCCCTTGAGAAATCCTCTCCAAATTTCCTAATAGATTTCTCTTCTCTATTCTTTGATGGTAGAAGAAGAAGAGAAGGCACACAGAGCTGTATTTTTCTAAAGAGAAAAATGTATTTTCAGTTTCTGTGCTTTTCTGTGTTATTTTGTGCCTTGGGGACCAATCATTATATATAATAACCTATCTGGTTATCTGCCAACTTGAAAAAGGTATTTTGTGTGATTGCATCAAAAACCGTGCTGTCACATCAAAAGTCGTGCGGCCGCATTGATATCCGTGTGGCCCACCAATCCTCTTAAATGACAGTTTTCTGAATTGCAAATCTCAGAATCAGTCCATCAATAATTTGATATTTGCCTAAATTGTTCTACACATTTATGGACCACATCCTAATGAATATATTGATTGTCTATTACCTTATTTGATCACTTTAATTGACAACCATATATGACAGTAAACAATCCATAATTAGATTACATATATGCTCAATGTTAACATTAAATCCAACGAGGTTGGCAATAAATTCAACAGTCTCTACCCGTTGTTTGTTATGTTTGGTTTTATACTAAAAAGCTTACAAAAGTGGCATATACATTAATCAAAAGATGGCATTGAAAATCAAATTAATTTTAATAATGTGAGTATTTTATCCCATGTTATCTTATAACACAAGTAATTAAAACAAACCATTAACAATAGAATTGGTGGAAATCGGAGAGATGTGCAGAGATGGATCATAAAATTCATGATGAAAGATGAAGAACAAAATCATTCATCTAGTAACAAAGTGTAATACCTTCAACGTGGAGTTATTTGACAACAATCTATGATCTCAATTCAGTCGAGTTATCAGATTTCAATTTATTTAAAGAAGAGCTTGACGTGACGTTCGAGGAGAACATATTGAAGTGGTGATCATGCAATTTCGACAACAACAAAAAGTGAGGCAAAAAGTATGGCTGAGAACATGATATAATGATATACTGGTAAAATGGGGTCAAGATAAGGGATAGAAAGCTGCATTCAGATCCAGTTAGATAGAAAGGTTAATTCAGATTCAGTTAGATAGAAACCTGACATGGTAGAATGAGATTCAAACAGTTCACTTCAATGTGATGCGAATCTCAAAGACCTTTCTCCAACATCTAAGGCAGGTCACAAATATAACCATTCAGCTGTGATTTCCTCAGGTACGTGTAGTATCTGAGGGGTACTCACTCTAGAAACTAGATGGTAAGAGAAATAAGAGAAAAATATAATGAATTATAATTATCATTTATTTTTCAAATTTATTTTTATTTTTTACTGATATTATTAAAAAAATTTAGATAATAAAATTTATTTGACCTTGGAGATTTATATCACATGGTTTTTTAATGCGACTATTTTGTAATGAGATGGGCTATAATGCTTGAGGAAATAAAGTGGGTGTTTTACTTTCTGCTTATAACTTTATTTTCAAAGTTTAAATAGTCGATTCGAACCTTCCAACACGATCTTCATATTAAAATATGTTTGGAGATTAAATTTTACATTTTTTGAAACTTTTTTACTATTTTTTAGAAAAACTGTGATTTTCAAAAATTCTAAAAAAATAGTAATTATTTTCTAAAAATTGTAAATTTGATCTCCAAGCACATTTTAATATGAAGAATATATTGGAAGGTTCGAACTGACTATTTGAACTTTGAAAATGAAGTTATAAGCAGAAAGTAAAATACAATCTTTACTTCCCAAAGCATATCTCATTTTGTAATATATAAAAACTTGCTTCTTCAATATAAGTGTTTAAATTCTCCTCAGAAAAAATTACAATATATTTTTATAATATTGAACGATGAGCATTAAATGGTGATTGCGGTCGGTCATTGTGACCACAAACAGCTTACGATAAGAGCAATATAAGACGAAGACAATCAAATAAAAATGTCTGAAACAGGGAGACAAAAGAAGGTGAAAGGGGCCCCTCCTTTTCTCAAATCCTTAACTTGATTTGGGATCAATTTTTTCCATTTTTAAACTGGCTTAATCCTTAATTAAGGATTAACTGAGACAGTTCATAGTTGAGAAAAAATATTTTACTATTTTCAACTCCCAATAAAATTATTCATGTATTTTTCAGCATCCCAAAAATACTTATCTGATAATATAATATTTATATTTTTTATGTAGTACTTAACATAAATGTAACAAATTGCATGCATGCTGAGGTTATTCAAGAGTTCACACTGCATGAGATTGTATTTTTATTGTCAACTTCTACTTGTGGACTTTTCAAATGACATCCATTTATATTATTAATTTTACACTTTTAAGTACAATAAGAGATACAAATAAGAAGACATATGTATCACTTGTCCAACCATTATAAATTTATATTTTCAATAACACACCAACTATTATAAATTTATATTTGCACATTTCATCAAATTCAAATTCTACATAGATAGATCCCTAGAAGCACCTTTTTTTTTTCTCCTTTGGATTAACAAATAAGCACTTGATTTTTGTCCTTTTTCCCAACTTGTGGCTCTTATGAAATTTCACCCTGCCACATTATACCAGCCCTTTTTCTCCTCTTCCAAAATATGATAATGGACAACTTGCTATGCCACATCACCATCAGAACCCCATCCTTCTCTCCCTATATAAGAAGCAAACATTGTGCTACTGCTTCAAACAGTAAGCAAAGCCTCCTTGATTCTAATTCCCCCATTCCAGGTGAAATAACTGGTCTTTTACACTAAACAGAGAGAAAAACAAAATGGCGTCAGGATCGTTATCCCGTTCCTCGGGTTCGACATGGACTGCCAAGCAGAACAAACTGTTCGAGCGGGCATTGGCTGTGTATGACAAGGACACACCCGACAGGTGGCAAAATGTGGCGCGCTTGGTCGGTGGCAAGTCGGCTGAAGAAGTCAAGAGGCATTATGAACAGCTTCTAGATGACCTGAAACAAATCGAGTCCGGCCAATCGAGCTACTCCGGTAGCTATACCAATTCTTCCTCTAGAGGTACTTCCAATGGAGAGAGGTGAATTTAATTTCTCATTTTCTGCCACTATATTTGCATGCACATCACTTATTTGTATAAACAAAATTAAGTCATACTAATGGTAGCAACTCACCTTCATTTGCTTCCTTGTTAGTTTATTCAATGAGATTTTCTTCATTAAATATATCATGAAAACTTCAAGCTTATTTATTAAACTAAAATACATGCATTTTGCTCACATCTCTATTGCTGTCACAAATGTTCTTCTTATAATTTTTTTATTCAACTAGAATTAATTTGCCGCTAATTTGATGTTGGCACTGTCACTATAGAATCTTTCACTTCAGTGTTCTATTCAAGATTGTAACAGAAGAGAAAGGAGAAGATAACATATTAATTAGGGGCTTAATTTCTGAAGTGATTGGTCACAATCTGCCACATGTCGAAATGAGAAGATAATATATTTGAAAAATTCAATATCTTTAATTTATTATTAGAAAAAGTCGCCAGTATATAGAATTATTAAAGAGGAGGGTTAAAATGCCTCCATTTTTCATGCCTCCACCGTGCCTCCATATTTTAAAACTTTAATAACTCAAAATTTAGAACTTCAAAGTAAAAATAAAACCATTGGATATGGTCTACATCATTTTATCTATACACGTGTAAAAAATTATGATATTTCAATTTTGTTTTGGTTGTCATCAAGAGCTTGTAAAAAATATACTAATGTAGATAATTTCTAGACGTTGATTTTTCAACTTATTGATTCACATAAAAACAAAATCGAAATGTGATAATTTTTTATGAGCACATAGATAAAATGATGTAAATCATATCCAACGGTTTTATTTTGA